>BQNB010030567.1:9637-54768 GCA_026074375.1 Tanacetum coccineum | reverse complement strand
ATGTAAAAACAAAGGGGTTTTTCAAAAAATAAAACATAAACATGACTAATAATTATAAAATAAGATTTATTATAGACTATTAATTGTGAAGTCTTATGAGTCACTTGAGTGTGGTTATCTATAATATTAGGCCTCATACCTTAACTTTCCACGACGAGACTTGCAATTTAATAAGTTTATAATATGTTTTAAATCAAAGATTGAATTTTATCAATGACGAAATTTACAAAAGTACTATTTATTTGCAAGGCATATTACCAAGGGTTTGAGGTTTATATACTTTGTAAATCTCTGATATCTTGCAATTATTTAGGAAGCGCTGATGGTCTAGGGTTTGAATGATTTTAATCATTCTTTAATCTTTTCCCGCGATAAATAAGAATCTTTAAATTTGAAAACATGGTTGAATCGTCAATTTTTAAAGGTATCACCATATATACATGAGATGTATAAGTGACACCGTAATAAATAACTTAATTGAGTAAAGTTTTTATTAAAACTTATGATACGAAGATGTATGCATGCTTCTTCGTACATATTTGCCACGTCAAATATAAATACCCTTTTAAATAAGTTGTTGCCATCCAATTTGTAAAAACACTTGCATTTGCCTTTTACATTACGTGAGACGTAGTTAGATTGCAAACCCAAGGTGATTATACACTTTTCGTGAGACGTTGGTGTTACATAATCACAGTTCTTGATTGGACGACTTAATCGAGGTAAGCGGGTGAGACCTTATGCTCGAGGCATAGATGGGATGAAACATGCTTACTAGTATATTAATGTAATAAAGTAAGTCCCATAATGTTCTAGGAATTGCACCGGTGGCAATTATTGATCGTCAATTACCTTTTGAATACACCATTGCTAGCAGATCAACTGATGTGATGGTGGTATGTCAAGTTGGATCCTAGGCCTTAGAAAATTAATTGTTTATATATTTAAACATGGGTAGTTAATTTTCTTCAAGGAGTATTATCGAAAATACTAAAATCTTGAACTCAATATGTTTTGTAGATGACATTGCATGTCTAAACATAAACCATTCGACTTTCAGGTCGAGTTTTGAAAGAGAAAAACTTTCTGGTTCAAATTTAAATGATTGGTTTCATTAACCTAAGATAGTCTTGAGAGTTGATAAGAAATGGTCTGTCATTGAACAATCTATTCCCCTTGCTCCACCATCCGATTCCAAGTACTTGCGTAGTGGAATGCGGTTTATGATGCTCATAATGATGTTGCTTGTCTTATGCTCGGAAGTATGACTCCCGAACTACATGGACAGCTCAAAAATTCCTCACCTTATGAAATGCTTTATGAGCTTAAATTCATGTTTGAGAAACAAGCTGGAGTTGAGAGGTTTGACCTAATTTAAACTGTTCATGCTTGCAAACAAGAGGAGGGAAAACAAGTTGACACTGCTAGTTCTTTAGGTATCTTCGTAATAGAATTATTTTCTTTTCCTAATAAATCCTGTGTGTGAGACACTGGTTGTGGTACTCGTATTTGTAACACAAAACATGGTCTTAGAGGAATAAGAAAGCTGAAACAAGGAGCTCTCTATTTATGAGATTGATATGCTTAATCTTGTGCCAAATGTTGATTATATTTATAGTGTTAGCAATAAAAGAGCCAAACACAACTTAGACTCTACTTTTCTGTGGCACTGTCTTCTTGCTCATATAAGCAAAAAAAGTAATGAAAAGCTGTAACAAGATGGGCTTTTAAAGTCAACGGATGAAGAACCCTTTGATCAATGCCTATCTTGTTTAACGGGTAAGATGACAAGGAAACCGTTTCAAGAATGATGCCTTGTGCCACAACTGTAAATGAGGTGGGTCATGGAAGAGAATTGTTCTTGCCTTACCTTTACTGAGTTGATTTAATAAGAAGATGTAAGTTGCATTGCCAGTTCTTTGACTATCTTTTGTATAGAATTTTTTCTTTTTTACTAAAATCATATGACAATGGTTGTTATGGTTACTCAATATCTGTACACAAAATAGGGGTTGTCTTAGAGGAGAAAGAAATCCAAAATAGGAAGCTCTCTATTTTTTCATGTGCAGTGTGTATGTTTGGTTCATGCACAAAGTAGGAAAACTATTGGAAGTTACGACTTAGTTTTACGCCTAGTGTCCTTGGATCTTGATTAGACAATTGCATTATGCAGCTACTATTACTACGACGTGTTGTTTTCAGTTTCACAGTTTAGTGCATAGTTTTATCTAATGTTTTACGAATTATGGAGTTTTAGTTTCTAAGAATAAAGTTCTTTATTTTAATGCTATTCCCAGTAATGGTATTTATAAAATTGATATGTCTAATCTTGTGCCAAATGTTAATTCTATTTATAATGTTAGCAACAAAAGAGTCAAGCATAACTTGGACTCTTACTGATCTTGTGGCAAGACTGCCGTATTTACATATACAAGCAAAGAAATGTATTTAAAAAGCTTCTACATGATTGGGATTTTAAAGTCAACGGTATGATGAGTCCTTGATTAAATGACTTGTCTTGTTTATGTGGAATGAGATGACAAGAAAATCTTTCCACATCGTCCCGAAAGGTAGTCTGATCTTCATTGGCCTCTTTTATCTCGATGTTTGTCGACCACGTGACATGTGTCAAGAAAAGGTGCTGAGCTACTTCATTCTTTTATGGATGTTTATAGTCGTTCATGGCTTATATTTTTTTACTTTTAACATTAACATGAGGTATTTTGAAAAACGTTTCAAGGTGTTAAGAATGAAGTAGAAAATCATCCTCGGAAAGACTAGTAAGGAAGCTTGATCAGATCGAGGAGGTGAATATATTAGCCAAGAGTTTAAAGATTATCTGAAAGCTTGTGGAATTGTCCAGTAGCTTACTCCTCCATATACACCACAACACAATGGGGTGTCTGAAAGAGGAATCGTACTTTGTTAGACATGGTTCGATCAATGATGAATCTTACAACTTTGCCATTATCCCCTTTTATGGGGATTTTTATGGCCCTTCTAGAGTCTAGCTGCACGCTATTCTCAATATGGTTTCCAACAAAATGGTTGATAAGACACCATATGAATTATGGTATGGAAAAGTTCCTAATTTGTCTTACTTAAAGGTCTGGGGTTGTGAGGCGCTTGTGAAGCGGGATACGCCTGACAAACTTCAACAAAGATATGTTAAGTGTATCCTTATAGGATACCCAAAGGAAACAATGGGTTACTATTTCTACTTCCCACTTGAAAACAAAATAGTTGTTGCGAGGTATGCTGAATTCTTTGAGAAAAATCTTTTATCTCAAGAAGTCATTGGGAGGGCGGGAGAATTTGAAAAAATTCAAGATAAAAAATACATTCTCCTTCTAAATTCAATAGCCGAAATTCCTATAGAGGCTGAAGGTTCTCGAACCACCTCATGAGGAAAAACCTCCTGTTCGTAGGTTCCGCAAGGACACAACTCGAGTCTGAACGCTTATGTCCTAAATGTAGTAGTTGAGGTGCATAGTTTAGGAGATCTTACATGAACCTCGCTAACTATAGACTTACAATGTTTAGATTCCGGAATCTAATATGTGGCGTGTGCTAGGATTGCAGAGATGCAATCCATGAAAGATAATCAAGTCTGGCGCTTGGTTGATCTTCCACCTGATTGTAAGACTGTTGGGAGTAAATGATTTTTTAAGAAAAAAACTAACATGGATGGCATAGTACACACCTATAAAGCTCGTCTTATGGCAAAGAGATTTACTCAACTCTACAGGGTTGATTATGAAGAAACGTTCTCACCCGTTGCTGACATTAGAGCTATCTAGTATTCTGTATAGTTAGCGGCGTTCTTATGACTATGAGATCTATGGCAATGGATGTCAAAATGCCTTTTCCTTTTTAAATGGTTATCTCGATGAAGACATTTATATGGTGCAACCTAAAGGTTTTGTTGATCCTAAACATCCCAGGAAAGTATGAAAACTTCAAAGATCCATTTATGGTCTTAAGTAAGCATCAAGAAGATAGAATAAAAGATTTGATGAGGAAATCAAAATGTTTGGATTTTTACTCAAAATCTTGATGAGCCATGTGTATATCAAAAGGCTTGTTTCCTAGTGGGAGTAAGGTTACATTCATCATCTTATATGTCGATGAAATAATCATCATATGGGAAATCACAATTCAAAGTTTACAATAGATGTGTAATGACCATATTTGGAAATTGTTTCGCCATTGACAGATTTAGGGAAGCAGCATTTATCTTTGAATCTATGAGTCTATCGAGATAGATCGATCAGCGATTAACTAGACTTAGGCAAGTGATTACATTAGATAAGATCTTGAGAGTTTTAAGATGGATAATTCCAAAAGTTTGTGTTTACATCACCCATGCAGAAACTTGACTTGAATTAAAAACACAAGGTGCTTCAAACACCCGTAGAGGGAAGCGAATGACAAGATGTACCTTATGCTTCGGCTGTTGGTTCCATCATGTTGTATATGTTAGATGCCAATAGAACTGATGTTGCGTTTTCGGACAAAAATATAACAGTCGTTTTTATAGCATTCAAGAAAAACCACAATGGTCTGCTGGTGAAAACCTTTTAAGTATTAAGAAATACTAAAGATATGTTCTTGGTTTATGGTAGAAATCCTGAAGTTGAACTTCGAGTTGATTGCTATTGCAATGATGGATTTGAGACTGATAGAGATGAAATAAAATTTCAGACAAGATATGTCTTCATTTTGAATGGAAGGCGCAGTAGACTAGAAAAGCTCAAGCAATTGTATAATATAATGTGCGATACATATAGCTGAATTCATAGCGCTTCAGAAGCTGAAATGGGGAAGTTGTTTGGGCATTAGGAAGTTTATTTCTAAGGATTGGTATAGTACCAACAATAAACGAAACCAATTCAGATGTTGTTTTGTGCAATTCTAGCCGCACTTTCTTATCGCCAAACCGACGAACTGGGTTCAGAGGGGCGCCAGACCACTACAATAGAAATTACATTCTTAAGTTCACACATATGGACACTCTAGCAGATCTTTTTATGAAGGCTTTACCAAAAGGAAAGCTTAATCAACATGCTTAGGAGCATAGTTAGGACTTCGTTTAAGCTAGTACTTTCATGAAGATCGTGTTTAGTATTTATTTAAGGATGTTAGTTAATTTTTTAATGATAAAGATACGAGACAAACAAACCTCACTCTCCACGTATATTTTATAAAGTTATATTTTATATAAATTATGGTCTTCTATTATGCTATGTTTAATACAGTGAATATTTTATTATTCTAAGGAGTCTGTTGTGATCACAGGTTATAGGTCTATGTTGAACTAAGACAAATATGAGTGATTGGTGATATCTTTGATATTAAAGGACGTGTCCTCTAAACTCACATAATATTTATAAGATGAATATTGGACTTCTCCAACTAACACGATTATCACTTTATGGATTCGAAGTAGTAGTGGAATCTTGTAAGTGATTCTTTTTTACTAAATTCTTAGACTTGAGATGCAAGTAGGTCATGCATGTGTGGATTATCCTTTTTGATTTAGTTATAGTTATCCTGAATAAGGTAGCCAACAAGGATTATTTCAGAAGTGATTATGAAGCATGATGACATGACACTTGTAGTCAATATATAATTTGTTCCTTCAATAGTTGATGTTTGATGCCCTGGGCCCCGTGTAGAATTAATCGATTGTGTGTATGGCCGTACTTAAAATTAATGTAGAAAAGGAGTCTTATTGTATTTTGGTAATTAGATTAATACGTATACGAGAACTAAATCGGTTAAATACTGAATAACTTTGATCAATTCCAATTTTTAACAACGTATCAAATAAACAAAGGGATTTGTAAATAACATAAATCATTTATCCGTGTCTTTATGAAACTACACTCGGATATTTCTGGGAGCATTGGCTTTTGCTAGACTCTTACGATTGTTATTTATATTATTATACATGTCCAAGTGGAGCTGTTGAGATTATGTTCACGTATAAATAATATTCTGAGAAATTGATTCGAGCTATGGGGACGCAGCGTTATACGTATGAAACAATAGATATTATATATTAAATATAATATTTTAATTGTAGTGATTATAGTAAATGATCGTTTAAATGTTAAATACAAGGATATACAATAGTAATAAGTCAGAAGTTGGAGTTTGGTTTCTGTCCCTTTTTGGTTTGATCCGATCGGTGGAACACTCACTAGTAGGAGTGGGTGGGTTTGCTTCGGCTTGCCAAGCCAAGTATCCATAGTCTTTATATTGCCCTCTGGGGTTAATTAATTCACAATCCGTTTGAGAAACCTTAAACCCTAAAATCGCTTCATCCCCTCTACTCCTTTTGTGGTACGATCGGCATAAAAAACACAAAAAGGGTTTTTTTGATTAGTTTTTTTGGTTCGACCCACTAGAAACAACAAAGGGTTTCGATTTTGTTGATTGTCAAGATTCAGGGTTCGTTTGCTTTATCACTACTAGTACCAGCATACGTTATTGTTTGCTACGAACGTATTGTGTGTGTCAAAGTAGAGAAATCTTCGATTAGATTTTGAGTGGTTTGCGTGGTATTTTATAGTATACACACGCGTATATTGAAGACGGTGATTGCTAAAAGGTACATGTCATCAATCTCTTTGTTGATTATTTTTCTATACGTGATTATATGTTTTCCGCTGCGTACTCGTGTAGTTAATGGTTAGTTAGGTCATAAACTCCAACATAAACAACATAATTTATGGTACATGAAAATTGCTTTAAATATAGAGGGTTTTACCTAGTTTGAGTATGTGTGACGGTGGGTTCAAAGCCCATGGATTAGTCGGCCAAAAGGTCGAAAACCATGATTTTTTTTTACTTTGAGACGAGTCTGGTATGTAATTTGCAAGAACTTTGATGGTCGTGAATCTTAGTAACAGAACTAGATTTAGTTACGCACAGTTTGGTAACTGTTCGAGCAAATTTCCGTAGATGCTCTTCAGCACTGATCCTTAGGAGATCCTGCAGCTACTCCTTCATCTCTTAGGCTGAAACAAGAAAGAACAACGTTAGCTCCCCTCGGGTTTTAAATCCAAGACCAAGCTCCGGCGTAAGAGTAAGTGTATGCTTGGTATAAGTTTAAGTGAGAGAAACTAGAGAGAGAGTAAAGAGAAGTGTGTGTGTGTGTGTGTTAAACCTGCCCTCTTCATGTGTGTAAATAGTTCTTTATATACTACCTGGGCTTAGATCTAAGGCACAAGTATTGTGGAAGCTAAGTTGTCTTCTAGAGGCAGCACGTCAGTCGCTGACATGTATCAAACTTTGTCCTCAGGGTCAAAGTTGTGTTTATGCTCCAAGTACTTATTATGGACCAGACGTCTGTGATATTCGTACATCGCACGCCAGTCGTTAGTGTACTAGCTCGATTGGAGACAATCGCTGCTCCAGTGCTCTTGAGGGAGGACTAGCTCTCCTGACTGGCTGTCTATTGCTCCGAGGAAAACTAGTATTCCTGATAGTTGTCTTTGGGCCTCCTGAGGGGAATAACTAATTCATAACTGGATGTCTTGCCTACCTGAGGGACTAGTTTCCTGACTGGCTTTGGCCTTGGCCTCCTGGTGGGGACTAGCTATTCCTGACTGTGGTCCTTGCCTCTCTGAGGGTGCTATTCTTGACTAGTTTGGTTACTGGCCTATCGGAGGGGACTAGCTATTACTTACCTCATGAAGGAGTTCACTCCTAAGTTATTACCTATGGAACTAAGGTGGCATTCGTCACCCCAGAGCTATTCCAAGTGGACGTTTTAAAATGGGAGTAGTTTGCACTTAGGTAAATTTAGGTGTAAATAGTGGATTGCTTAATAAAGAAAAGTCTTGTCCAGTCAGACCAAGGCTACCCTACTCCATCGTAGGAAGTGTTGAAGGAATTTTGTATTTGTTTTTTTAACCGCAAAATTTGAAGCGAGAATGTCTTTCTTTGGCCCGTTGTGTAACGGGATAAATCGGTACATGTCAGTACACCTTAGCCCGTATATATGGCTTTTCGGTCCCAATCCTTCCAATCTTATGTTTTTTCCAAGGTATTATAAATAACATTACTAATTACTCATTTTTACCTTATTCAAATACTCAACAATTTTACCTACTTCCATAAAATCTTTCTTTTTGTGTGCTCCTTCGGAGGTCTCATCCGGCGGCTTATAGAGCTCGTAGTTTGTCCGGAGGCCGTGGTGCTTGTCCAGAGGTGGTTGTTGATTTGGGTTCATCCGGAGGCCGTGTGCTCGTCCGGAAGTGGTTTTGCGATTTAAGCTGGGATTCAAAGGGGATTAGTTTTTGTCCAGATTAGTTTTCATCAGAAGTTGGTTTATTTGGCTCGTCCGGAGGTGGTTTAATTGGTTCGCCCAGAGTTGTTTGTTTAACTCATCTGGAGTGGTTTAATTAGGCTCGTCCGGAGTGGTTTAATTGGTTCGTCTGGAGCGTTTGGAGTTGTTTCGTCTTGAGCACTTGGATTTTGCTCATCCGGAGCGTTTGGATTTCGCTCGTCCGGTACTAGTTGCTCGTCCGGAGAGGGGTTGTTTGATTGGGAAACGGTTTGGTTTATTTGGGCTTTATCCGGAGGTGTTTGGTGGTCTTTGCCTTGATCTGGAGGTGGTTCGAATTGCTTCGGATCGGATTGTAAGCCTTGTACGTGAGGTGAGCTCCGTCCGGAGGATGGCATTTATTTGGTTCTACCTGTGTCGTGTTCGTAAAGCTGTTGTTGGACAATATTTTTACCAATCCTTTAAGGTTTTACTTAGATTTTTCCTTACTTTCCTTATGGCTAAAAAAGATATGCATATATATGTTTCCCAATTAAAGGATGTCAAACTTAAGACTTTAATTGCCACTTATGATATCCCCTTAGACTTGAGACCTCGCTTGCCTGACTCTAACTTTAGGATGATTAATCTTCCCGCCGGAGATACATCCATTGGCATCTATTCTAGGATCTTTGACTCTTCTGGTGTTAGGATTCCTTTTCCTCTTTCCTCCTAGCGGTGGTATTTTTGTTTCTCTATGTTATAATATTTTAAGGTGGTATATATCCAGCTAGTTCCCTAGGTTTAAGCAAGGTGATCACATTTGAGTTTATCTGTCGGAGTTTAAGTATAGAGCCTACGGTTACTTTATTTCGGGTATTTCAGACACTTTCTAAATAGGGGGATTGGTTCTCTTTTGCTAAACGTGGGGGTTTTGCACCTGTGTGCATGGAGGTTACTAAGTCTGGGTAAAAAAGTGGAAAGAGAAATTTTTCTTGATAGATCGTAGGGCTATTCCATTCCACATGCTTTGAGCTCCCGATTCATGTATTAAGATAAGTTCACCTACCGGTTTTAAACCAGAATCACGTTGACCAACCAGAAAGGCTCACATCTGTGAAACCTTCGCGATATCCTAGAGGGGGGTGTTGGTTCATTCTGGGCTTAGTAGATGTTTGGCGATAACCCGATGTGTAGATCCCATGCTGAGACATTTGATAACACCGGATAGGGGGGTTCCATTATATTTACTATGTGTTGTTGTATAAAATCTTACTTACCATACCTAACGAATTTATCCTCTTTTTTTTTACAGTTATGAGTATCCATGACTTTCTTTGCATGCCTTCCTTGGAGAAGGCCACAGTACGGGAGGAGCCACATGAGCTAGGCACTTCTATTTTAGGTAGAGTTGCTGACCGTACCACACCGCCTGCTCCAGCTGGTACTGCTATCCCTCGTGCTTCCCTAGAGGAGATTGTCATTACCCGACCTGATCGTAATGTAGTCATAAGGCTAGATCACGCGGACAAATGAAAAAAACCTCTACTGGGCCGAAGATATCCACCAATACAATCCTAAGGAGGACCAGATTGAGTCAGAAAGTGTTGGGGGGCGCTGCTCTAGGGGGTTAGAACGTCGACGATGTTACGAGCATCTGACGATGGTACTCTTGTTGTTGATGGTCAGCGTAATGGGTCAGAGATTGCTTGATGGAAGATATTGGGAACCTCAACGATCGTAGGCCAAGGTGAGCATTTTATAAATGTTTTTTACAACTTTGAACTTTTAATCCAAGCCTTGGACTAGATGTGTCTTATCCTCCTATTCTTCTTCCAGATAAGGAAGTCAAAACTCATGCTGAGCTATCTGGGGGCGCAAGGAGGACTACCCGAGCCAGTTCTTACGCGTCTCATGGTAAGCTTGTCTCTTCATTTACTTTTGCTTCTGATTACACTAGGTCTTTGCCTTACATGTTTTTCTTTTCACTATTTCTTGTATGTAGGTGTTAGCGAGGATGCGTCTTCTCCTGCTCAGGAGGCTGTGGCAGCTCCTGATACTCAACCCCTGGATACTGATGCTGGTGCTGATGAGATTGCTAGTGATGGCAATGTTGATTCCTTTTTGAGGCTGAGTAGTATAATGCATTGGATGTCTTGAGAGGGATCTTCTTTCTGTTATCCCGGGGCCTTATTACATTCCTCATCCTTTAGTTGAGGGATCTGGGAGTGAGTCTCCTCCTTACAACAAAGACGATTGGGAAGAAATTCATGGAGTCAATCATGGTCTACGACAGAAAGAGCTTTACAAGGATCCTAAATTTGACTGAGACTCGCCCTTGATCGAGTCCCATACACCAGTTGGAGGACTTCATCGGTTGCGGGGGAGCTTTCTTTAGTTGAGTTGGCTGGTTTGGAGGTGGTGTTACAATGTCAGTTGTTATCATGGGAGCTATTGAATGCTCGTTTACAATCACTGTTTAAAGAACGTTGTGCGTATTACAAAGCGGTGGTGCACTAATAGACATAGATTCATTAAGAAGCAAAGTGTGAACTTAATGAAATATCAAAGGAGGGGTCTAATGTTCATGCTAATGTGGTTGGGGGTATGGGTGGGGGGGGTGGGGTTTTTTTATGGCTGGGTAGTATCGTGGTTGGGGGGGGACATGTTGGAGTAGTTAGGTGTTGGGGTGTAATGTACATTTGATGTGTTGATGGGTATTGATTATTAGGTTGTTCACGTGGGTGTGGGTGGTGGGTGAGGTGGGTTGCGGCGGGGAATGGGGTGGGAGTGGGGGGGTTGGGTGTGGTGGGGGAGGGGTTGGGTGCGTGGGTGATTGGGGGAGGAGTGGGGTTTTGGTGTGGGGATTGGGTGTTTTGACTGGTGTGTGGGCGGGAGGGGGGGGGGGGTGGGGTGTGGGGGGGGGGGGGCGGGGTGGGGGGGGGTTGTGGGTGGCGGTCGTGGTGGGTGTGGTTGGGAGGTGGGGGTGTGAGATGGGGGGGCGGGGTGGGGGGGGGTTGGTGGGAGAGGGGGGTGGCGAGGGTATGGAGGAGTGTGTGTTGTGGTGGTATGTGGGGGGTTCGTGCGTTGTGTTGTCGGGAGGGCTTGAGGAGGGTGGGTGGGTGGGGGGGTTTGTGGGGTTGAGGGTGGGGGGTGGTGGGGGGAGGGTGTGACGGCGGGTGATGTTGGGGTGTTGGGTGGTGGGGGGGGTAGGTGGTATGGTGTGGTGTGGGGTGAGGGTAGGGGGGGGGTGAGGGGTCGTGAGTGGGTGGGGTTGGTTTGGGGTGTGGGGAGGGGGGGGTGTAGATGAGTGTATCACTAATGGAAAAAAATTAAATGAAGAATCATTTAATGGTGAAAAAAAACATAATATTCATGATTCAAAATGTATGTTTTGGGGTGGGGTTTGGTGGTAGTGGGTGGTGGCGTTTGGTGTGTGTAACAGTACATTGGGGGGGGGGGGGCCTTTAGGGAGTGTTGGATGACGGGGTGGGAAGGGGTACCTCTAGAGGTGGGCACAGGGTAATATAGAGAGGGGCATTGGTGGTGACGTTAGTGGGTTAGGTGGGGTCGCGCAGGGGGGGTTGGGTGGGTGCGGGGTGAGTGTGGGTTCGGGGGATTGTTTTAGGGGCGGTGTTGTGGTTGGGGGGTGTGGTGCCGGGGGGGGGCGGGTGGGTTGATGGGTGGTGGGGGGCGGGGTAGTGGGGAGCAGGTGGGCCGGGTGGGGGGGTGGTGGGGGGGGGGCGGCGGCAGTGGAGGGTGCGAGTGGGGTGGGGGTTTGATTGGCGTTGTTGTTTTTTTGTGTGTTGGTTGATTGTTATGTGAAAGGTGTGTTGGGTTGGGTTTGCTGTTGGGTTGTGATTTTTGTGTTGTTGTTTTCTTGTTAGGGTGGTTGGGGTTGTGCGGGTGAGGAGGGTGAGCGTGTTAGGGTGGGTGGAGGAGGTGGGGGAGGAGTGGACTAAGGGGGGGAGGGTTGGGGGGTGGGCCCCAAGGAGGACCAAATGCGTTTTGGAATTTGGATATGTTGGGATGGACACTGTTGTTCGCGTATGGTGGTGCTTCTTGCACCAACAATGGAGGCGTGTAGGATGGTTAGGGGTAGGGTGGTGAAGTAGTTCTGTTTTGTCTAGGGGTTGGTTGAAAGGCGTTGGCATGTGTTCGGGTCGGACGGATATGTTGTAAGCCAAGAGGTGGGGGGTAGTTAGCTGAGTCGAGGGTTGAAGGACAGGGAGTGGTCTATAGGGAGGGGGCTGGGCCGTCGGAGGATTAGGTTGGGTAGTGGATGGGTGGGACCCGGGAGAGTTGTTGGGCAGAGTGAATGAGGGGTTGTATATTGAAGCGAGTGATTGGCCTGGTTGCATTGCTAGTGGTCCTGTTTGTGTTGGGGTTGCGAGGGGGTGAGTGGTGTGCAGAGCGACGCGGGAGGTGCTGGGGACAGAGCGGTGGGGTGTGGAGTTTTTCGCGTGGCAGGTCTTGGTGGGCATGAACAAATAAATGGGTGGGTGGGGGGGTGTAGTTAGTAGGGAGGGGGGGGGAGGGGGGAGGGCAGGACGAGGCTGGAATATAGTGATAATGGGGAGAGAGAGAGCGGGGGTGAAAGGGATTGGGGAGGGAGTGTGGGGGGATGTTATTGTTTGATTTTTGGGGGTATTTATTGTTGTTTTATGGTTTTTGATTTTGAGCTGGTTTTCTTTTTGTTAGTTTGTGTTGTGGTGGATGGGAATTTTGTAGGGAGGCGAGAGCGGGGGGGTATTTTTTTTTGTATTTGGGGGTGGTTTTTGTGTTTGGTTGGGGGTTTGAGGGGGGGGGTTGTTTTAATATGTTTTATGAGACGGTGATTTTTCTCTTGTGGGGGGTTACATTTTGTGGGTTGGGGTCTGGGGTGTTTGGAAGGGGGCGGTTTGGGGGAGTTGGGGGGGGGGAAGAATAGAGCTGGGTGGGGGGGGGTGGGCGGGGGGGGGGGGGATTGTGTATGTGGAGCTGATGGGTTGGTTGGTGAGGGGGTTGTGTGGGTGGTTCGGAGATGGTCGGATGGGTGTGGGGGTATGGAGCGGGTGGGGGTGGGGGGGCGGGCAGGGCGGGATGGGGGATGGGGGTGGGGAGCGGAGGGGGGGTTGGGGTGCGGGTTGGGGTTGTGGGGGGGGGGAGGGGGGTGGGAGGGGGGGGGGGGGGGGGGGGTGAGAGGTGGGCCAAGGGGGGGGGGGGGGGAGGGGCGTGGGTTCCAATTAAGGGATGGTAGCGGGATGTTTGGGTTCTCTTTCTTTTGTGGACTACGTTTCGTTTGTATAACGGGTCAATCTAGTTGTTCTTGGGGGGTTTTTTTGCCTTTGATGTTAGGTGTTGCGTGGGGGTGGTGTGTGTGGTATGGTTTGTTGGTGTTGTTGTGTGTGTGTTCGTGGTGGGGGGTGTTTTGTTGGGTGTGGGGGGTTTTTGGGCGGGGGAGTGTGGGTGTGGGGTTTCGTTTTTGTACAGGCTGCAGTTGTTGGCGTTTCGTATGGTTTGCTTTTTATAGTTCTTTGTAGTTAGGTTTGATGGTTATAAGTTCATTTAGATGGTCATTCTGTTTTAGAAGAGTTAGAGTGTTAGTTGTTAACCTAAGTTTCGTAGTTGGGTATGTTATCTTTATTTATGTTATCTTTTACGTCTGTTATGATATGGTCCCGTGTGCTTGGGATGGTATATTAGGAATTTGGGGGGAAATTAGTAGTGTCTTGACTTGAGTTTGTGATTTCTGTGTTGTATGTTTTTTCAAATGTCGGTATAGTAGTGTCTTCTGAACTTGGTGTCAGTACTTTCTGTGGCTCTATGGTTTCTATGAGCAAAGTAGTGATTGTACTGTGACTACCATGTTCGCTGTTTTTTAGCATGTTTTGTAGGCGTTAAGTATATGTAGGAGTACAGTATTATGTTGTCGAGTCCGAGTTGGCGCTGTTTGTTTTTTGTCGCCCCCCTCCTTTCCCCCCCCCGCCCCCCCCCCGGGCGTATTTGGGATCCCGCACTGTGGATTTGAGTATATTATTGAGGAGTGTTTTTTGGTGTTTTGTTTTGTTTTTTTTTTGTGTGTTTTTTTTGTGTATGGTGACAACATACCATGGATTTTGTTACAAAGCTTCCTAGACGTCCTCAAGGCTATGACACAAATTTAGGTGATCGGAGTGACCGGCTCTATAAGTCTGCAATCTTCACACCAATGAGGGAGACTGATCCTTTGGACAATCTTGCAGGAATGTAAGCTGAAGGAGTGTGGTCCGAGACATGGCATTACCTGTCTCAAATCATTTAGCGATCGTGACCCGGAGATTGCGCAGTCAATTTTCTGGAGGTCAATTCAGAACGTTTGGGTACAAATTTGGATTGGTATGCGTACACAGTCCACAAACAGGACGGCAAAGCGAGAGGACCATTCAAACTCTAGAGGATTATGTTGGTGCTTGTGCAATCGACTTTGGATAGGGTGGGGTGAACCATTTGCCATTAGTCGAGTTTTCATTACATCCCAAATTAGCTATCAACGCTAGCATCAAGGCCTCGCACCATTTGAAGCACTCTATGTTCGGAAGTGTCGTTCACCTGTTTGTTGGACTGAAGTTGGTGGGAAGCTCCAAATACTTGGGTCCAGAAACTAATCCAAGAGACCACTAAGAAATCATTCAGATCAGCAAGATGCAGAGACCGTCTCGTGATCGGCCAGAGATTACGTCTGACTTGATGGCGTAAGCGTATGGAGATTCAAAGTGTGGAGACAAAAGTCATGCTAAGGTCTCGAACTTGGAAAGGGTGTCGTACGATTTTTGGCAAACGGGGTAGTTAAACACTAGGAGATGTATAGGACCTTTTGAAGGTGATAATGAAAGGGGGTTGGAGAAGTTGACTTACAAGCTTGAACTTCCAGGAAGAGTTGAGTAGGAGTTGTTCATAATATGTTTCAATGTATCTAATCTGTAAAAGTGTCATACCGAAGATCCGTTTCCGTTCCGTTGGTTGACTTTAATCTTGATGACAAGCTTCATTTTGTTGAGGAACCATTAGAAGTAGTGGGCCGTGAAGTTACCGGCTGAGCGAAGGACGGATCCATTTGTCAAAGTCGATGGAAATCAAGAGAGATCCTGAGTTCACATGGTGAGCGTGAGAGGACCAATTCTCAAGAGAAAATAGACCACATACTATTCATCGAGACCACATAGTCTTTCAAGTGCCTGCAGTTGTGAGCTCGCCTCGCGCGCGCGTGAGACGAGGCTCGTATTAAACGGGGGAAGATCTATAACACCTTGTGTTTTCACAGTTTTGAAACGACGTCACATGAATGATGTATCTTTTTATTTTTGAGTATTGTACTGTGTTTGCTTTAAATTGTTAACGTTAAGTTAATGGCGTACGCCATAAAATTAGGTTCTAATGTAACGAGCACCAAACAATTAAATGTTTACATCAAGCAGGGTTATATTATTATTTGAGTGATAATTATTAACTAGTTCATTTTATTTTTATCGGTACGTTAAGTGTATTCATTTCGCGATAAAGTTGCGTTTAGACACTCAGGACCACAAAAACTTTCCTACGCTTCAACTTAAATACCCACTTGTTTATACCCTATACTCAAAAATTATACATCAAATTATCACTGTACATCTTTGTTTTGCCGAAATTCTTGCATCTTATACAAAGATATACATGAAAAATGAGATAAGATTGCAACTTGGTCAACTTCACACCATACTCATTTATGGGGGACTAACACCATTCGTCTTACCATAGTTTTGACTACTAATCACCTATAACCATGACATCTCACCCAAGACCATCCTTGTCTCTTTGGAATACCGATGCTTGACTTTTGACCCTTGAAAGTATTATATACATTCAAACTAGCTAAGGTCTTCAATAGAATCCACTTAGTTAATAATCATCAACACAAACCTTTCCTTTCGTCATCTATATTGCTCGGAGTATAAGCATAGCTCTCTTTCTAATTCCATACAAAATTTTGAGAGTCAACCCTACACACTTATAAACATCCATTTTAAGACAGTTTAAGTGTGGATTCCAATCCTTGAATCACCATTTTTTGCAGTATTAGAGTAAAGAAAACTAGGAGTTTTGTTAAGGAAAGTATGGGATTTATAGTGGCATGCTTGTTTTTGTGGGTCGCTAAAACAAGTGGGTTTAGTACTAGCTCTGTCGCATTATCATCATACATCATAAGGGGTCCATTTGAACTAGTATGTTTTTTATAATTTACTTTTTATGACATGAATATTGAATTTAGCTTAATCACATTTAGGTTATTCAGTAAAAATGAAGTTTAGAACTTGGAATGATCATTTTACACATTATATTATGTTGTGTTATTACATATATCATGTTAATATGAGATGATTAAAATATTGTATCATAGTTGTTTTTATGTAACATGATCATGGATTAATTAGGGTTTTTAATGGTTTGCACGCAATATTGTTTCAACTTAGAACTCGAAATTACTGTTTTATAACATGTTTAAGTTATATTATGAACTTCTCTATTGATGCGCTATGATAATCATAAAAATAACACGTCTGATAACAAGATCGGGAAGGTAGTATGTTTAATGGTTAGTATACTAAAAGTAGCCATATGTAAAACTAGTAAATTATGATAAATATTTAAAGTTGTGGTTTGTAAGTATATTAATGGACTTTTAAAAGTTGTGACACGTTGTGAGATCCGTGGGGATGACAAACGCGCGTCATTCTATGCATAATGTATATATATGACATATATGAAAATATAAGCATTAATGGTAAAAGTTTAATGTGCAAATAAGGAGTACAAGTTGATTTTGGACTTATGGAAAGATATACAATATATTCTGTCAAATTCGTGGATAAGACATATCCTATTTTATATTTTTTTTTAAGATAATAATATTTCACGCGAATTCGGAAAAAGTAAGAAACTGTTAACGGATTATTAGACGAGAAGAAGTTACGTTAAAAACGAGTTATTACCGTTAATAACGAAGTCGTAAGTAAATTATTTATAAAAAATATGTTTTATTAATATTTTAATACAGCAAGAGTTGAATTTTTAGAACGTGAATTAATACATATTTTAGGATTCCAAGTATTGATAAGAATCGTAATTGTTTCAATTAATAACGAGAACGAGTATGAATTTCGACGAGTTTACGGTCAATTAAATACTTTTTATAAATACTTTTTTATAAAAGTTTACTATTCATGTACAGAAATGTTATATTTTTTTAAACCTCATAAAAATATAGAATTTCAAGAAAGAAGAACGTCTCGAAAGAATCATTAGAAAAACTGGAGCCATAAACGAATAAAATACAAATTTGCAGGGTTTTGACGACAACCGAATACAAATTTTATAAAGCACACGTCTGATGTGAGTGAAGTAAAAGTTACTGTTCACCAGAGGGTCAAAATATCGAAATGTCAAATTATGATAACTGTCCTAATACGAAAAAGATGGGGCATATGAAAGCGAGAATCGGGCTTAAAAAGCGAAAGTTACGCAGTTTTAACTAAACTGTAATTTATAAACGTTTTAAACTTATTAACACAATTTTACCAAATCATTAGTAAAATTGGTTGATTGAGTAGATAGAATATTATGTGGTTACCAAGTCTATAATTACTAGGGGTCTTCATAATGAGGCCTCTTTCGGATGGCGTTTCGACGTGGTGTTGGATTATACGATTTAAAGTGGTCCTTACTCTCGAACGTCATGTCAGGACCTCTTTAATTATGATAGCGCCGTAACGATGTAGACAGGTAAAAAAACTATAAGATTAGATTCAAGTACTTGCGTACTTGTATGACCTATAATTGTGTATCTTAGGTTGCTATTCGATGCTTTTACTGACGCGTTATCTGCGGATATTTGGATTAGTCTAGCATTAGAAGGTGGTTTCATTAAGTCTGTACATTTTTACGATTCAATGGATTTAGAAAATATGGGGTGGAAAACATGCTTTTGTTTTATAATTGGACGCAAGTATTGATGTCTCATGTTTGCCTATAGTTGCGAACCCAATTTAGTCCCATGTCATGCACTGTCAATTGCATAGATGTGAGTTTGGAAGTCATTTTGTGAGCGCGAATGTTATTTAATAGATCTATTCGGGAAACGACCTCCCCGTTCGGGTAACTAGCTATCACCAGGAACGAACATTATAGCATATCGAATTTTGGATGTTTAGGGTAGACATTCGGATGGGCGTAAATTGCATTATTATAGTTTAATTGCTAGAAAGATAGTCGAGCTTCAGTGTCATGAGTTAGTGTAAATGTAATATAGTTTTGTGTGATTGTGCATGTGTTGCTTTATCACTAAAAGTATTGCGTCCTGCATATTTGAATTTTATCAAACCTATGAACTTCACCATAACAATTTGCTTGACGTTTTTAAGCAATGTTTTCAGGAGATCATTAGGCTTGGATGCCAAAGATTCATTGGGTTATATTTTGGATTGCCATGCTTAAGGATGTAGGTGCATCATATTTTGGGAATCATGTATTGTCTCTCTTTTGTAATAGGTCATACAATGACTCTGTAAAGCTGTTAGCTAGGATGT
Source organism: Tanacetum coccineum (assembly GCA_026074375.1). Lineage (NCBI taxonomy): Eukaryota > Viridiplantae > Streptophyta > Magnoliopsida > Asterales > Asteraceae > Tanacetum > Tanacetum coccineum. Next base: position 35,913 of record BQNB010030567.1, on the reverse strand, counting down.
TTTAAGTCTTTCAAGTTAAATCATGTAATCTTTTAAACGACTTTTTGTGTCGTTTCTTATATATCTTGTGCTATTTGATCTTGAAGTGAAACACCGCCTCGGGCCCTTATTACCGCTGCGAACCTAATGTTGGGGGGTTACTAGTTGGTTCGATTTGTAATATTTCAAGTTGTAATCATCCAATTCCATTTTTCTATCTAACTTTCTCTCGCCCGCTCTCTAGATTTTCTCTATACATTCTTCCTATCTTCTTGTTAATTCTTATTGAGTGAAAGTTGATTAAGGGTTTACCGAACAATTAATATGTTATAGATATTCAATTATACGATATTATACTATATGTGTGTCGCTGTGTGTGTGTGTGTGTGTTGTGTGTGTGTGTGTGTGTCGTATTTTATTATATTATATATATATATATTATTTATATATATATATGTGTGTGTGTGTGGGTGGAGTGTGGGTTTGTGTGTGTTGTGTGTGTGTGTGAGTGTTGTGTGTGTGTGTGTGTGTGTATTATATATATATATGATATATACATGTACATATATATACATGTATATAACAGTTTTAACGCTCTTTTTTTGCCGGGCTCGTTCTATTATTATCATATATATCTGATATACATATATATTTATGTATATATATATATACTGTATACGTTATTATTATTTTTTAATTTTTATATGTATATATATATTTTTATATATTTATATATATATATATATAATCATAGATATATATATATATATATATTGTATAGAGTTGTGTATATGTGATATATACTATTATGATATCTCTATGTTTGTATGTTATAGGTTTGTATATATTTATATGTTATGTATATGTATATTTATATAATTATACATAATACATATATACATATACGTGTACATATATATATATTACATCTTACTATATATTTATTAGACATATATTTTTTTAAATTGTTACCATATATTAAATCTCGATTCATATATATACATTGTACATATATATTTTTTTTAATTTTATGTTTATTAGTATTTATATATATATATATGAGTTATCCTCTAAATTGTATATATATCAGTTTTAAAGACTTTTTGGTCGTTTTTACTACCATTACATATATCATTTTTATATATTTATATAATATATTCATACCTATAATATGTATATAAGTATAGTTGTAATATATTATGTATATTATATATATGTTATTTTATATATATTTAATGTACTATTATATAAATATGTCATATTTTTGTGTATATGTATATATATTGATTTTATGTATATTATATATTATTATATGTATATATATTATTATATACATATATTACAAATTATATACATATATTATATATATATACATGAGATATATATATATACATGTATAACATTATCATATGACTTAATAATATATATATATTACATATAGTTATAACTATATTATTACCTATATATATACTAATACATATATTATACATATATTTATATTATATATATTATAATTATCATATATATTTATATATATATGTATATAATATATCCATTTGGCATATAGACTTACGACGCCAAAAGTCGTTTAAAGATCGTCGATATATATATATGCTCTATAATATATCAAAGTACGTAATATATATATCTCTATCTCTCGCAGATTAATGTATATTTGATATATATATGACCATGTAATATATATGTCATGTATATATATGTACATGTCATCTATATCATTATTTGTATTATATATTTTATTATTATATATATTGATATATTATTAATATATATGTAGAGGTAGTGAGAATAGTAATAGGGTATGGTAGTTAATATGTATACTATGCAATGATACATATACATAATAGTATTATACAGTGAAACATATAATAAGTAATATATATGAATATGTATAATAAATAGTATATACATATATAAACCAGTTCGATAGACTATGTAGAGAAGATATAAAGTAAAGTATAATGATATATTATTAATATAAAAAAAATAATATATGGTAAATAAGTAGATAATATATACTAATATATAAGAGAATAGTATAATATCATATATATGTGAATATATAATAGATATGTTAGATGATATACGATGATATATGTATTAAGTAGAACGAGACAAAGAAAAAGGTCGTTTTATTTGAAGAAACTTGATATTTCATGTATATATATGTGTACATGAGTAATATATAAGTAATACTATAAGTATATAACACACACACACACATCACACCACTCACAACACAGCACAAGCAACCGAACACATACACACACACACACACTAAGACACAACACACAACAGTATATATATATAATGTTATATATATTTAAAATATATATATATATTACAGCACACTGTACACACACACGCTAACATCACACACTACAGACACAAACGCACACATATATATATATATGAGTGTCATAATTATATATATTTGTCTCGGTAGACCCGTTAAATGCGACTTCTACTTCAATATAGGTATCTAACAAGATGATTAGGAGTAGATGCGCAGAGGCAGAAAATTGCTAGCAGAGAGAGAAGTTAGAGAGAAAAAAATGGAATTGATGTTTAATTGAAAAATTACAAATGAACTCAACTGGAATAACCCCAAATTATAGGTACGCAGCGGAATAGGGTCCGAAGCGTGTTGTTAGTCTTCAAGATCCAATAGACAAGATATATAAGAACGACACGTAGAAAGAAGTCGTTTAATAACATGATAATTGGATTTAATTGAAAGACTTAATACAAAAGATTAGTAGCTTTTACTTGTCCATTGATGCAATATACAAAAGTTTACTGAATAACATCCGTCAAATATGATGCACCTAAAGCTCCTTCAAGCATTGTCAATCCAAATAATAACGCCAATGTCTGTTGGCATCCCATGCCCCTTATGATCTCTCTGGAAAAGATGGCTTAAAAACGTCAACGCAGAATTGTTGGTGAATTCATAGGTTTGATAAATCATATGTATGCTCGGACCGCAAAGAACTTGCTTTAGTGATAATGCACACATGCAGATCATGCAAAACTAGATTACATTTACTCTAAGCTCATGACACTGAGATTCGGACTATAATTCTTTCTTGCGCAATATAAAACATTATATATTTTGTCAATTTACGCCGCTATCCGTGGATGTCTAGCCTAAACATCCTAAATTCTGACATGCATAGTTAACGTTTCGTTCTTGGTGATATGTGGTTCACCGTAAGACTGGGTGAGTACGTTTCCCGAACTATGATCTATTTAAGATAACTCATTCGCGCTCACATAATTGTAATTCGCCAACTACATCTAGGTCAGATTGACAGTGCATGGACTATGGGACGCTAATGGGTTATCGCAACTTAGGCAAACATTTAATCAATCACTTGCGGTCCTAATTTGTTTTAAAAACAAAGCATTGGTTTGCCAATAGTTATAATCATTGAATCGTATAGAAGAGAGGTTGGGGCTTATGAACTTCTACACTTGAGTTCAGATAGATCCAAATATCGCGCAGTATAAGCTTCACGTAGTAAAGATTCTAATGGAACCTAAGTGTGTGTATTAACTGGGTCATATATTGTACCAAGTACTTGTATCTAATCTTATAGTTGGTTCAATCGTACTGTATCGGTTGGGTCTGGTTATCATAATTAAAGAGTCAGGACATGGACGTTCCGAGGAGTTAGGACACTGTAAATCGTAGAGAGAAATCCAAGACAAGCTGTCGAGAACGCCATCGGAAGATTGGCCTCATTAGTGAACTTTCATAGTAATATAGTACTTTGGTAACCACATAATATTCTCTCAGCTCAATCACCAACTATGATTGGTGGTGTTAAAATTGTGAGTTTAATAAGGTTAAAACGTTTATAATACGTTTGTTAAATACTGGCGTAACTTTCGCTTTATAAGCCGATTCTCGCGTTTCTTATGCCTCATCTTTTCGTATTAGGACGAGTTATCTAATTTGACATTTTCGATATTTGACCCTCTGGTGAACGTAACTTTTTACTGTTCAATCATCTTTTGTCATTAAAAAAATTGTATTGTAGTATTTCTTAAACCCGTAAAAATAGAATTTTATTCGTTTCATTTTCTCTCTTTTTTAAAAGTATTCTATTTCTATTATTACTCTAAAATTAAATTACTACAATTTATGATGAAATAAATGTAAATTGAAACTTTCTTACATTACAAGTAAATATAATATACAAAATAATTATCAACTATATAAATTAATATAAATATAGATCCCCCCCTCCCCCCCCCCCCCCTCCCCCCCCCCCCCCAATCTTCGGAAGAAAGAACATTTCCCCCTCCCCCCCCCCTTAATGTATAATAGATTATGTATATATCCCCCCCCACTCCCCCCCCTCCTCCCCCCAAGATTTGTGTGTGTATATGTATTGATCTCAGCTTAGACTTCAGCGAAATTGCATAACTTCGTTCGTGATATTAGAGATTGAAAAATTACGAGTGTCGTATATCATGTTTGGAATCCTTAAAAATATGTATTATTTGTTTAAAAAATATGCAACTCGTTGCTGGTTATAAAATATTTATAAAAAATTGTTTTTATAAAAATTTTACTTACTCGACTCGTTTATTAGAGAACGTATAACTCGTTGTTTAACTAACTTTTTCGTTATAATCCGTGTTCCTTTAACAAGTGTTCTAGACTGTTTTCGAATTAGTCCGTGAATGTTCTGAGTATCTTATAAAAATAAATTTGGATCTGTCTTATCCGCGAATTTGGAGAGAATGTTTGTATTCTTTCGCATAAGTCCAAAAATCAACTTTGGTTTCGTATTTGCACTTTATATCTGTTTACCATTATTCTTATATTTTCATATGATCGATCATTATGATACATATAAGTAAATGTTCCATTGTCCATCCAAGTTCGTTCATGTGTCCAACTTTATAAAGTCCATTAATATAACTTACAATGCACAACTTTAAAGATTTCATCGCATAATTTACTAGTTTTTAGCATATGGCTACTTTCTATATAATAACCATTAACATACAAGCTTTCCCATCTTGTTATAACTTTTAATTTTATCGATTATCTAACACTGATAATATCATATATTAGGACTTTAGACAAGTTTTATGTCATTTCTTGTTAGGTTGGAAACATATTATGAACATAAACCTCTAATTAATCCCGCTATGGATCGTGTTTACATTATACAACATGATGGCAAGAGTTGTAATCATTCATTTTAATGGATATATGTGTAGACACAATGCTCATATATATAAGTGTGTAAATGATTCATTTCAAGTGTATAGAAACTCATTTTTATGAATAAGAACCTAAATGGTGATTTAAGCTAAGTGTCGCAAATATTCAATGTGCCCGCATGTGAATAAAATGTGTAGAAATTATGAAAACTATATACAAGATGTTCAAATATGGCCTTATGAGGTATGATGATGTTGATGAGCTAGTACTAAACCCTCTTGTTTAGCCACAAAAAACCAAGCTTTTGCACTTATAATCCCTTACTTTCCGCTTTAAACAAAACCCTAGTTTTTCTTTTACTAGCTTAATACTTGCAAATGGGATTCAATGAACTGGATCAAGACCTCTTAGAATGTTTATATTGAGAATGTTGTATAGATAAGTAGGTGTGGGGGTATGGGATTGATAATAAGTTTTGTAGTGGATTTAGAAGAGTGCTTGCTTATTGCCGTGGCAATATAGAGAGGAAAAGGAAGGTTTTTGTTGATTTTATTACTAAGTGTTTTACTTGTAAGACTTAGCTAGTTTGTATGTATATAATACTTTCAAGGAGTGAAAAGTGCCTACAGATGTATTCAAAGAGGGTCAAGGTATGGTCTGGGGTGTATGGTCATGGTTTATGGTTAGTAGTCTAGAAGTATGGTAGGAATGTGTTTGCCATATATGAGTATGGTGTAAGTTGACAAGTTGCAATATTATCTCAATTTTTCATGTATATCTTTGTTATGAGGCAGAATTTCGGCGCGCAAAAACCAAAGAAGTGTGACATGATATATTTATGTAATTTTTGAGTATTGGGTATAAAAGTGGTACGCGCGCGCTAGAGAAGACGAGTATAGGAATGTTTAGTGTGGTTCCGGACTTTCCTCTACTTCTCTATAGCCGCAGGAGTGTGTCTAAAGCAATTTATCGCGATCAAGTGTATATAACTTTGAGCGTATATCGATGTAAAATAATAGAATGAACGAAGTGTGAATGAATTTTCTCAATATAATTATATTACACTTGATTGATGTAAAACGTAAATTTAATTGTTTGAGTTGGGGGCTCGTGTTACATGAACGCTTTTTTTGGAGTACGCGATTTAAGCTTAAACGTTTACAATTTTAAGCCGAACTCGGACAATATAATAAATATATAGTACTTTTATGAAGTCGTAAAAGACGTGAATACTCAGGGGTGTTATAGACTTACCCCGTTAATAGGCCTTGTCCTCGCAAGGCTTCTACAATGCTGCACTGTCGACGTTGGTGGTCTCGATGATGAGATGGGTATTTCTTATTGTAAGTGGTTATTCTAACGCTCCCTGGGGATATTGGATCCTATGTGGTTTGGTAATTCGTACGTTGTATTTGGGGGTGCAGTATTCGCTGCTGCCGTTTTTCTGGTCGTGCCCACGACTTCTTATGGTTCCTCAGTACATAATTGATGAGTCGTATTATGGGGGGGGTTTGGGGGCTGGGGGAATTGGTGGTGGGTCGGGTGTGGGTAAATGTAAATTGAGGCAGTGTCAGGCTGGGTTTATTTTTCGGCTATTTCATATAATGTTTATAACACTTTAATAATCTCAATATGCCTCGACTTGTTTTCCCTATTCCTCCTTTATTACCGGTTCACAGGATTTGTCTCGTGTATGCATCTTTGTGTCAACTATTTAAATTAATATTCTTTAGTTCCAGTTTTATTCGCCATCAGATTTGTAGCTAATTCACGAAGAGTAATATTATTATGGGCGAAAAAGGAGTGGAGTCAGTAAGGGAAAAAAATGATAAAAGGAAGTAGTATTTGATACCAGTTACGTAGGTATAAAAGAAGAAGTCAAAAAAGATGAGAAAAGCATAGGAAAGTAGTAAAAGTCAGTGTTTATTTAGAACAGTAGTGTAAATGTTAGTTGTGGTATGTTTTTATTAGTATGTTGTTTGTTTTCCCCTCCCTTCTCTGTTTTTGCAGAGTCAAATTATTTAGACAAAGTCATGTAGCTTTGTCTTCAGGATGGACAGTCCAATCCAACGGAACGGCTAATGGTCTTCGGTATGACACTTTTTTCAGAGATTTGAGATACATGAACTTATTATGAACTCTACTCAAACTCTTTGGAAGTTCAGCTTGTAAGCAGACTTCTCCAACCCCATTTTTAATCACCTTAAAAGGTGCGTAACATGTACCTAGGGTTTTTTAACTTTCCCCCCCGTTTGCCAAAATGATACGACCCCTTTCCAGATGGTGCGAGCTACCTTTAAGCATGACTTTGGTCTAAGCTAATCTTGGAATTCCATTGGCTTACGCTTCAAGTCAGCGTTTGAACTCTTATGCGATCACGAGCGGTCTGCAATCACTTTAGCTTGATACTGGTGATGTGATCTTAGTCGGTCTCTTGGATTAGTTGTGCTTGGACCAGAGTATTTGAGGTTCTACAACGTTATCAGTCCAAACTATAAACAGACTCGGTGAACGGACACTTCCGGACATAGAGATTCTTCAAATGTGCCGGCCATGATGTCTAAGCGGATAGCTATTGTTGCTAAGAAAACTTCGACGTAATGGAGCAAATGGTTCAACCCAACCCTTTACCAAAGTAGCTTCGACCTTGTCTGACAAAGCGCACGCAACATATCACATCGGATGTTTGAATGGTCCTCTCGCTTTGCCCGTCTGTTTGTGGATGGTACGCTGTACTCATATCCAAATTTGTACCCAAAGCGTTCTAAAGTGACCTCCAAAAATTGGATACGAATCTCGGGTCACGATCGCAAATGATTGAGACAGGTATTCCATGTCTCGTGACCACCTCCTTCAGGTACATTCTTGCAAGTTTGTCAATGGGTCAGGTCTCCTCATTGGTGTGAAGATTGCGATTAGTGAAGCGGGATCACCTAAATTGTGTATAGCCTTGAGGACGTCTTAGGAAGCTTTGTAAAACACGAAAATCCAGGTGTGTTGTCCCACTTCCATTTCGGGTATTTTAGGTCTTGCGACCAGTACAATTCTGATTGCCTTGTGATGTTCTGGCTTGACTTAGCACAGGTCAAACATTTGCTATAGTCATACGTGGCTATGTCGGCTTTCATGTTGGGCCACCAATATAGCTGTTCATGTCTGGTACATTTTGTGGAACCCGGATGAATAGAGTATTTTGATTGTGGGACTGATGCAGTGATCACAGTCCACAAGACGCGCCATAACAGGTAACCAGCTCCTTAGCCATTGAGCATAGTGGTTACATTCGTACGTGGAGTGGTTTCCAAGTCGTGTTGTTTCTCTAAGCGCTTCTGATATTTTAGCGGTTTTCAATCAACATTCTCCCCAACGTCTTCATTCAATTATGTTCTCGGCGTTGTGTTGCGCTTCGGTTAACTGAGCAGTTCTGTAAGATCTGTTTGGGAGTCCAAACTTAATTGTCATAAACAAGGGCTTCTGAACTCTCAACGGTGGTTTGTTCTTCCTGCTCAAGCATCAGCAACGACATTTGACTTTCCCCGGGTGATAATGAATATCGTAATCGTAATCACTGCAACTCTAACGCATCGGCGTGTGCCTCATGTTCAACGCCTTTTTGATCTAAGATATGTTGCAAACTTTTCGTGATCAGTGAAGACACGTACACTATGTTACCATATAATAATGTCTCCCAGATCTGAGAGAGACGAACTCACTGCACCAAGTTCAAATCTGTGTTGGTTATAGTTCTTGCTCATGATTTTCAACTGGCGTGTGCATGAGAAATCACCTTTTCTCTTTGCATCAACACAGCACCCAAACTTTCTTTTGAAGGTCGCAGTGTGCGTGTGAGAATCTTCGCTTCCTTTCAGTAATGCAAGGATTGGTGCACCTGCAGTAATCGGCTCTTTAACAGTTGAAAGCTGACTATTTGTTCTTGTTTGATCGCGAATCCAAACAAACTGTGACCTTCTTTGTGAGTAAGCTAGTCTGTTTGGTTTGGCGATTTTGATAAAACCCTTTCAATGATGTTTACGATAGTTAAGCCGCAGTGCTCTCCTAAAAAATTGACGAATCTGCGTTGGTGACTTAGGAGATGTCGCAATCTTTAATGGATTCAATGTTATTGTCGGCTGGATTCGCCACGTGAGAGATTGCTTCTACTATCGAAGTCACATGACCTAAGAGTCTGACGCTCTTAGGAATCCAAAGATTTCACATTGTAGAAAAACTTGGCATACATTCTTGCGTCTTATAGCAATTCTAAGATTGCTTAAGGGTGTTCTGTGGTGTTCTTTCTTATTCTTCGTAATATATCAGAAGTGTCTGATCAATGAAAGGACATCACAAAATTTATCACAGGTATGGTTTGCAAACCCGAGTATTCATAAGGTCTCCTATGAATACAGGCAAGGCTGCGTTTGCTGAAACTCCAAAACGGACATTAACTTGGAGTTCGTATATGAGGCCGTACGAGTTCTGAAAGGCAGTTCTTTGGAATGTCTTCTTCTCGAAGCCCTTAATTTGGTGATAACCTGAATCTTAAGTCAATCTTCGAGTTAGACACTCGCCCCTTGGAGCTGATCAAATAGGTTCAGAATTCTGGAGCGGATAGGTTCTTCAGTGAAGTTATTTCAGTTCCCGGTAATCAATGCGCACATCCGGACTGATCCGTCTTTCTTCTTGACAAAACAAGACTGGAGCTCCCCAGGTGAGAACTGGGTGCTTATAAGGCCTTTATCGAACAGCTTCTTTCATTTGCTCAGATAAATGCATTCGCATTCTCAGAAGTGCGCTATCATCGATAAGGTGCCAGTTAATACATGTGCAGCACCAGGTACCAAAATCAATTTGAAAAACTCCACTTGTCGAGTCGGAGGAAGATGTTCCGGCGGCACATCCTTGGAAATTACTTCAGAAAGTTCTTGAACAATTGAGACGTCTGCCTCGAGTCGCTTCATCTGGGTAGCCCAACGTTCGCCTTCAACCTTCTGTTTTGCAGTGACATGTGCCAAAAAGAATAGGGGGAAATCCGTTTTTTTCCATGTACTTTGCGTTTTAGTGTCACTGAAATGATGTGTTAATCGTGTCACATCTCCCGGGTTCTTCCGTCACTATGTTTGATCTAATGTTGGTCATGTGTTCCCCAGGGGATGCGAACAATCTTCTCGGGCACTCACAATGATCGCTTGATATTTTCGCCATAGCATAGTCTATAACTATGCTATTAGCATTGAAACTACCAAGTTGTTCTACGGGTATTAAGTTGATTTTTGAATGGGATGATTTAGTAAATTCTTAAGGCAGAGAGCGATAGTGAATTTCGATGAGCTAAAGAAATGTCTAAATCAAATTTGTAATAGCATTATAGTTATAAAAGAAGTAGGGGCGAACTTAGTGATGTTGGTCTTGGACTTCATCGGACTTAAGAAGTTTGTTATAAGATGAGCCCAATGCTTTATAGTTAAAACGGAGTGAAAGGTGTCTGCAGTGTAGTGTGATGGTATACTAATAGCGATTTGCAAAAGTAACGTTTCTATGAATACGCACACGAAAAACATGATAGTAAGTAGAGAAATTGTTTTCTATAACTAAGAGGGTTTTTAGAGAGAGACTACTCTCAGACGGATGGGTGAACTTCCTGAATTTATACATCTCCGTTGAGCAGGTCCATGTATTGAAGTGAAGCGGATACTAACGCATATTCATACTAGAATTGCATATGCTCTCATCTCTAATCAGTCGTCAAATCATTCGACCATATGTTGTATGATTTGTGTGTGTTAATTTGTTGTAAGAGAGTTAGTGGTTGTCGCGATCAGCAGTACTCGTGTCAAAGGAACGCGCAGTAGTTGGAAATTTGATCAAAATTCTCATAATATGGATATAATTGGAAATAGAATAATTTGAGTCATTCGTTACAAACTGAAAGTAAGTAAGGGGAAATATCAACGAGTACTCCGTGAAGAAAATAAGTCTAGATAGTTTCAAACATAGGAGATTTAGCTAAGGCAAGGCTGTGTAGTAAAACTTTGCTCTTGGAGTAAGCTTCGATACAGGTGATGCCTTAACGCTTGTATGGAAGGGCGCCTTGGTGTAATTTGACTCGCGGTTTCTGCATCCTAGTAAGGTTATGCACTCAACTCCATGTGCTCTAGTACCTCATTGGTTTTAATGACTTTGGTTCTTTCGTCTGGGAGAAATCCCTGCGTGTAGTGCTTGATGATCCCACGTTCATAGCAAAACCTTGATGTAGATTAAGCACTCGCATATGGGCTACAACGCGCTCTCAATACTTGTCTGTTGACAACGCTACGATCCTTGAATTAACAGTGTTGTCTCTTTTTCAGTTGAGAGATCAATACAGGGCTGCAAATGTATATGAAGTTTTATTCCACAGGAAAATCATTGACGCTCCGTGTATGCCACAACGCATATATGTTATGCAGAGATATAGATAACGGCAACCATGGCGTAATTTAATTCTCCGCATCATACAGTAGCAGATCATAACAACAGGTAGGTTAATACTTAATACATCATTTACCTGAGTTAAAAGAGTTACAAAGGCTTATTATTAACACACAACCTAACGAATATTTACTCTGAGTTTTTGTGGGATATAATACACGCCAACCACTAACAATTTATTTGTCTATGGGGCTAAGTGGTTTTGCCTCTCAAGATTCTAGATGCTAGCCTCTTATGTTATCTTTAAGTGACTTAATATTCTTTGGTGATGATAAAGGTAGTGCAGCAGCAACTCAATAATGCATGCCTCAGTAGATGGTGGTCGTGGAGTATGTTATTAAATAGGCATCCGTATTGCACGGGATTTGATCTCAAACGACAAGATGAGTATTGGGTGGAGAGGGGGAGTGTAGATGCTGCTTATCAGTCTCAAATGCCTCTGTATTCTCAGCTTGAGGGGACAGTAGAAGGGTCGGCCGGAGCTAGGTGCTCCTCCTCCTCCTCGTCTTCCTCATCCTTCTCAACATCATCATCATCGTTGTCATCATTAGATGACTCATTATCATAATTGTCTCATCCGTCAGCAGGATGGTCAGCAGGATCCTCCTCGGGGTCCTCCTTGTCCTTTTCCGGATTGGAGTCAGCAATGTAGCCTGGTGATAGGGCTGTAGGTGAGGCGCTATCCAAAAGAAGAGGCTGATCTTCTTTGGCCCTCTCATCTCTTCATCAGAAGTTCACTGGAATCTCCATGGCTCGAATTTATATGACAGGAGTGTAGGTAACCGCGATTAATGAAAACATAACTGCTTGCATACGAGCAAGACTTAACGTATATAAAATATATTATATCAAGGTTGTATGGGTAAATAACGAGTATGCACTTATGGCATAAATGAATGATGGTAAGGTATCATATTCGATAGCTTAATGTTTAGGTAGCGCTTAGGACCTACGAGCTTATCGTACTACTTTGCCTAAAGAAATATTCCCCTATTCTATATTAAATAGCCTTATAAAAATAATTGTAGAGTTGTGGCGAAAGAATGCAAACTCATCTTTGGCTATATTATACATTTACCTCATAGTATATACGTACTATAATGAAACACGTTATATCAATATGAAATGCATCTAGTTCCCTTACTGGATTGTGAGCGTGAATGTTATAAATAGATCTATTTGGGATTGACAATCCCCGTTCGGGTGATTAGCTATCACCCAGAACGAACGTATACCATGTCGGATTTGGGATGTTGCGGGTTAGAACGTCATTCATTGGCAATTTATTGCATTCATACATGTCGAGCTTCAGTGTCATGTGTAACACCCCCAAATTGGGTCGCAGCGGAATAAGGGTCCGGGGCGTGTTACTTCAAGATCAATAGCACAAGATATATAAGAACGACACAAAAAGTCGTTTAAAATGATACATTGGATTTAGATGAAAGACTTAATACAAAAGCATATAGCTTCACTTGTTCACTGTTGAATATTACAAAAGTTGACAATACATTTCCCAAAATATGATGCACCTAAATCTTTAAGCGTGCAATCCAAAATATAACCCAATGCATCTCTGGCATCCCATGCCTATTGATCTCCTGAAAACATTGCTTAAAAACGTCAACAAAATTGTTGGTGAATTCATAGGTTTGATAAATCATAATATGCAGGACCGCAAGACTTTTTAGTGATAATGCAACACATGCAGATCTCACAAAACTAGATTACATTTACACTAAGCTCATGACACTGAAGCTCGACGATCTTGTTCGCATAATATTGCTACTCAGCCCGTGATGATGTTCTAACCCGAAACATCTAAAATTCGACATGCTATATCGTTCGTTCTCGGTGATAGCAAGTCACCCGAACGGGGAGGTCGTTTCCCGAATAGATCTATTAAATAACATTCGCGCTCACATAATGTAATTCCCAACTACATCTATGCAATTGACAGTTCATGATAATGGGCTTAACTGGGTTATCGGTACTTAGGCAAACATGTAATCAATACTTGCGTCCAATTTGTAAAACAAAGCATGTTTCCACCCCATAATTATAAATCATTGAAATCGTAAAAATGTGGGGCTATGAACTCACCTTGAGTTCAGATAATCCAAATATCGCAGATAAAGCGTCACGTAAAAGATCGAATGCAACCTAAATTATCATAGGTCGAATAAGTACCAAGTACTTGAATCTAGTCTTACAGTTGTTACCTCGTACTATCGTTCGGGCTATCATAATTAAAGAGGTCATGACATGATGTTCGAGGAGTTAGGACACTTTAAATCGTAAATCCAACAACTCGTCGAAACGCCATCCGAAGAGGCCTCATTATGAAACTCCCTAGTAATATAGTACTTTGATAACCACATAATATTCTATATAGCTCAATCACCAACTAATGTGTAAACCACCCCCAAATTGGGTCACAGCGGAATAAGGGTCCGGGGCGTGTTACTTCAAGATCAATAGCACAAGATATATAAGAACGAGGGTGGGGGGGGGGGGGGGGACACCCCCCCACAAAAGTCGTTTAAATTATTCATTGGATTTAATTTGATAAGACTTGATACAAAAGATATAGCTTTACTTGTTCATTGTTGTTTATTACAAAAGTTGACAATAACATTTCAAATATGATGACCTAATCTTTAAGCGTGACAATCCAAAATATAACCCAATTGCATCCCTGGGCATCCCATGCATGATCTCTGAAAACATTGCTTAAAAACGTAACATAATGTTGGTGAATTCATAGGTTTGATAATATCATAATATGCAGGATCGCAATGGACTAGAATACATTTTCACTTAGCTCATGACACCTGAAGTCGACAGTTTGTTCGCTAAATATTGCTACTCAGCCCGCATGATGTTTAACCGAAAAAAACATCCTAAAATTCGACTTGTTATATCGTTCGTTATCGGTGATAGAAGTCACCCGAACGGGGAGGTCGTTTCTCGAATAGATTATTAAATAACATTCGCGTCACATATGTAATTCCCATACTACATCTATGCAATTGACAGTTCATGATAATGGGCTTAATTGGGTTATCGCTACTTAGGCAATCATATAATCAATACTTGCGTCCAATTTGTAAAACAAAGCATGTTTCCACCCCAAATAATAGTAAATCAGTAAAACTTGTAAAAAGTGGGGCTATGAACTCACCTTGAGTTCGGATAATCCAAATATCGCAGATAATGCGTCACGTAAAAGATCGAATGCAACCTAAATTTACATAGGTCGTATAAGTTACCGAGTTACTTGATTATTATCTTATAGTTGTTACATCGTACTATCGTTCGGGCTATCATCATTTTAAGAGGTTCATGACATGACGTTCGAGGAGTTTGGACACTTTAAATCGTAATCCAACAATCGTCGAAACGCCATCCGAGAGGCCTCATTATGAAACTCCCTAGTAATAATAGTACTTTGATTAAACACATAATTTTTCGTTATAGGCTCAATCACCAACTAATGGTTTTGTAAAATGGTTTATATAAGTAAAAACGTTTATAATTACCGTTTTGTAAACTAGATAACTTTTGCGTTTAAGCTGATTCTCGCGTTTCTTATGCCCATCTTTTAGTATTAAGACGGGTTATCGATATTTGACAATTTCATAAATTTTCTCCCCTGATGAACAGTAACTTTTACTGTTCATAACAGACATGTGTTTTATATAATTCGTATTTGTTGTCGTAAAACCCGTAAATGTCGTATTTTATTCGTTATAGCTCCGTTTTTAGCGATTCTTTCGAGTAAGATCTCGTAATTAAAAGTTATATCATATTTTTGATGTTTTAAAAACTTAAGTTGCTGTAATGAATAGTGTTTTTATAAAAATAGTTTTATAAAAATATTTCTCGTTGTAAACTCGTAATTAACGTATCTTTTTCGTTGTAAATCGGTTTTTCGAGTTTCTTATCATTTTGGAATCGTCATGAGGCGTATTATTTTTATATTAGGCTTTACCTACTGTATGAGACACGAAATAAAAACCCTTTTATTATCCAAGTGTATTGATTTATAAAAAGTTTGTTTTATTAACTTTTATAAACCCTAATTTATAACTAAACATGTTTATACTTATACAACATGTTATCATACTTATAGATCCATTATTTCATGATATATATATCCATATGACATAAGAATAAGTGTGTAAATTCATAAACATAAGTGTTAACTCTTTTTACATATTTAAAAGTCCTTAGTGGTGATTTAGCCATATATAACATATAACACATAAAATAATGATAATAAAAAGTATAAAGGAATTTAGAAGACCTTAGGGATGATGTATGAGATGAGAAATGAATGCTAAACCCGTGTTTAGATTCAAAACCAAAGCTTGCACAATAAAAACCCTAGCTTTCCAAGATAAAACCCTATCTTCACTTTTCTTGATTAATTACTTGGGAACAGCTTAGCCAATGTTTGGATCACCTTAGAATACTTATAAAGGATGTGTATAAGTGTGTATGGGTTGTCAAAAAATTGCTATGGATTTGGGAGAGTCTTGTATTGCCGAAGCCAATTAAGAGATGTGGAGAGAAGATTGTGATATTTTACTAAGTGTTTTCAGCCTTCTATTTAATACTTAGCTAGTTACTTGCATGTAATATATGGAATAGTAATAGTCAAAGAAACATGTTTGGTCATAGGAATGGGTCTTAGTCTTAGGGATGGTCATGGGTATGGCCCTTAGTCAAAGTATGCTAGGTATGGTGTAGTATTTATGAAGCATGGTGTCCTTTTTGACCAAAGTGAAGGGTTTACTATATATAACTTGAATAAATGGCTAGAATTTCGGTATACACAAGATATACATGATATATTTTGCAACTTTTATGTATTGGGTATAAAAAATAAAAACTGGGTTTTGGGTAATTTGTTGAAGAGTAGGTAAGTTTTTTGTGGTTCGGGAGTGCCTTAAAGGCAATTTATCGCGAAACGTATACACTTTACGTATCCGATAAAAATAAAATGAACAAAGTTAATAATTATCCTCAAAATAATTACTTAACCCTTGTTTGATGTAAATATTTAATTGTTTGATGCCCGTTTACATTGAATGCTAATTTCTAGCTTACGCGATTTAGCTTAACATTTATGATTTAAAGCAAATGCGTACAATACAAACTTGTAATTGCGGATGTATCAACGTCGTCAATGACTTGTAAACACAGGGGTGTTATAGACTTCCACCGTTAAACGGAGCCTTTGTCCTCAAGGCTCTCTATTGCAGCTAGTGTCGACGATGTGTCTCGGTGGAAGAGGGTGTGGATATTTTTTCTGGAATGGTCTTTCACGTTCCCATGTGAACTCAGGGACTTCTCTTGGAGTTCCATCGTACCTTTGACTAAGGGGTTCCGTCTTCGCTTCAACGTTTATACTCCGGCCCACTTCTTCTAATGGTGCCTTCATTTTGTAGATTGTCATTCAAGATGAAGTCCATCCAACGGAACGGCTAATGGTTCGTCGGCATGACACTTTTTTTTTTAGATTAGATACATGAAACGTATTATGAACTCTGCTCAACTCTTCTGGAAGTTCAAGCTTGTGAGCAACTTCTCCAACTCTTTCCATTACCTTAAAAGGTCCAACATACCTAGGGTTCAACTTCCCCCGTTTGCCAAAACGTACAACCCCTTTCCAAGGTGATACTTTAAGCATAACTTTATCCCTGACTTGGAATTCCATTGGTTTACGCTTCAGATCGGCGTAACTCTTCTGTCGATCACGAGTGCTTTGAGATTCCTCTGCTTGATCTGGATGATTTTCTCAGTGGTCTCTTGAATCAGTTCTGGACCGAGTATTTGAGCTTCTCCAACTTCAGTCCAACAAACAGGTGAACGACACTTTCGACCATAAAGTGCTTCGAATGGTGCGGCTTTGATGCTAGCGTGATAGCTATAGTTTTATGAAAACTCGACTAATGGTAAATGGTTAACCCAACCCTTCCCAAAGTCGATTGCACAAGCACGCAACATATCCTTGAGAGTTTGAATGGTCCTCTCGCTTTGCCCGTCTGTTTGTAGATGGTACGCGGTACTCATATCCAAATTAGTACCCAAAGCATTCTGAAGTGACCTCCAGAAATTTTGATGCGAATCTCGAGTCGCTATCACATGAGGGAGACAGGTATTTCATGTTCGTGACCACTTCCTTTAAGTACAATCTTGCAAGTTTATCCAAAGGATTAGTCTCTCTCATTTGTGTGAAGATCGCAGACTTAGTGAGTCGGTCAACAATTACCCAAATGGTGTCGTAGCCTTGCGACGACTTAGGAAGCTTAGTAACAAAATCCATGGTGATGTTGTCCCACTTCCATTCAGGTAATGTAAGGATTGGTGCACTGCATGACTTTCTGCTACAACAGTTGAAAAGCTACTTCTTGTTTATCGCCCCAAACAAACTTGACTTTCTTTTGAGTAAGCTTAGTCATTGGTTTGGCGATCTTTGAAAACCCTTCAATGAATCTTTGGTAACACCCAGCAAGACCTAAAAATTGACGAACCTCCGTTGGTGACTTAGGAGATGTCCAATCTTTAATAGATTCAATCTTGGCTGGATCCACATGAATTCCTTCACTATCGATCATATGACCGAGGAACAGTACTTTGGAAATCCAAAAATTCACATTTGGAAAACTTGGCATACAACTCCTCGTCTTAAGCAATTCTAAAGATTTGCTTTAGGTGTTTTCTGTTCTTGTTTGTTCTTGGTATATTGGAATATCGTCATAATGAAATCACGAATTTATCCGTATGGTCTTACACACCAGATTCATAAGGTCCATGAATACAGGCGGGTGGTTTGTCAAAACAAACGTATAACTTGAAATTCGTAATGTGGTTGTGGCCATAACGAGTTCTGAAGGCAGTCTTCGGAATGTCTTCTTTTTGAACCCTCGGTTGATGATAACCTGACCTTAGGTCGAATTTTCATGTAGACACTCGACTTTGAAGCTGATTAAATAAATCATCAATTATGGGAAGTGGATAACAGTTCTTCACTATTAGTTGGTTTAATTCCTGATAGTCAAAAAAATCAAATTTTATTTTTTTTTTTTGCACATCTGGGGAATTTTTGGATAAAAAAAAATAAATATAAAAAAAAAAAAATTTCCAATTTTTCCCCTTTTCTTTTGACAAACATACCGAGAGTCCCCAGGGTGAGGAACTGGGTCATATAAAGCATTTGTCGGATAGCTTTTTAGTTTGCTCAGGTAATCTTTCATTTTGAAGGCGCCAATGGATAAGGTTGCACGTGCTACGGAGCAGCATCAAGTACCAAATCAATTTGAAACTCCACTTGTCGAGTCGGAGGAAGACCCGGCAAGTCCTCAGGAAATACTTCAGGAAAGTCTTAAACTATTGGTACGCCCTCAAGTCGCTTCTTCTCCGACTTGTCTTCAGCCTCCTTTGCGGTGACATGTGCCAAAAGATAGGAAATCCTCTTTCCATGTACTTCTGCATTTTAGTGCACGAAATGATGTTTAGTCGTGTCGCATTTCCCGGGTTACTTCCGTCACCATGTATGATTAAGGTTTCATTTCCCCAGGGAATGTGGACAACCTTCTCGGCACACGCAATGACCGCTTGGTACTTCGACAACCAATCCATACCGATTATAGCATCGAAACTACCAAGTTCACGGTATTAAGTTGATTTTGAATGGGTGATTTAGTAAATTCTCTAATGGCGAGCAAGTTCGATAGCGAAATTGTCTTAGGGCGACTAGTAATGTGTCTTGGCTTCTCAGCTTAGGATTTGGTGTAAGATGATGCCCACTTTATAGTAAGACAGAGTGAAGGTCTGCTTAGTTGATATGGTTACTAATTCGATTTCTAAAAGTAAACGCGTTCTATGAATATGCACACAAAGCATGATATAAGTAGAAAACTGTTTTCTTAACAAGAGGTTTTTTTTTTAGAGTGACTACTCTCAGCACGGCATGGTACCTTCCTGAATTATACATAGTTGATCAGGCCATGTATAATTGAGGACTAACGATGCATTGCTCATTTTCGTCAAAATAGCATTATAATTTCATGATATTCGTGAGAGTAGTTTGTAAGAGTAAATAAAGAACCTAAGTTAATATTAACGAAATTCTCCTAATACGATAATTGGATAGATAATTTGAAATCATTCGTACAACTGAAATTTAAGGGAAATACAACGAGAACTACTAAGGAGATAAAGTCTAAGATAGTTTCAACTTAGGATTTGCTAGTCAAAGCGAGACAACTTTCTCTTTTAAGCTTTGATCTCATCTTTAATGTTGTGAGGGTCTTGATCGGTTTCCTTTTATTAAGGCATTGCACCAATCCACGTTGCTTTGCACCTAGTTTGGTTTCTTGTTTCGGTTCTTTCGCTATGGGGCATTCCTCCTACAGTGCCTTGATTCCCACAGTCTTAGCAATAACCTCGATAGTATTAGCCACTCGCTGGGCTACAACCCGCTCAATCTACTCAACACTCATCCTTTGATTAACAGTTGTCATCATTTCTTAAAAATCACAGGGAGCAAAATGTATATGAAGTTTCATCCACAGGAAAAATCATGACACTCCGTGATCCCAACAAATAGGTAAGGTGAGACCACGTTATGCAGGAGATATAGATAACAAAATACCATGGCGTAAAAATATATCCCCCTAGTGACAGTAGCATGATCATAAACCAAAAAGTAGGTTAATTCTTAATACTCGTTTACATGTGTAAAAGAGTACAAGTTTTATTAACATACCAAACCGAGTATTACTCAAGTTTAGTGGAATATAATACAAAACAAGCTACACTAACAAATCTATTTGTCTTATAGGCCAGGGTGCCTCTCAAGATTCTAGATGCTAGACTCTTATGTTATCTTCAACATTCTCTGGTGGTGGTGATGATGAAGGTAGTGTCAGCAGCAAAACTCGGTATTGCATGTCTCAGCGATGGTGATTTTGGACGTATGGCGTTAATTAGACATCGTACTGCATGGTGATTTGGTCGAAAAGACAAGATGTATGGTGGGAAGGTGGTGATGTAGAAGCAGACTCATCAGTCTCAAATGCCTCTGTATTCTCAGCTTGAGGGGACAGGATCATCTGTAGGTACAGTAGAAGGGTCGGCCGGAGCTAGGTGCTCCTCCTCCTCCTCGTCCTCCTCATCCTTCTCAACTTCATCATCATCGTTGTCATCATCAGATGACATATCATAAGAATTGTCTCATCCGTCGGCAGGCATGGTCAGAAGATACTTCAGGGTCTCCATATCTCTTCCGGATCGGAGTCTAGCATGTAAGCCTGGTGATATGGATGGTAGGGGAGATCAGAGATAGAGGTGATCTCCATCGGGGTTCCTCTATCTCCACATCAAAGCTCTTTGTAATCTCATGGCTCAGATAATATAGAAGACGTATAGGTATCGTCGTTAATTGAAAACATTAACTGTTGCAACGAGTAAAAACTTAACTTATATTAATATATTATATAAGGCTGGTTTTTTTTGTTATAAAAAAAATATATGTATATGCTCCTCTTGGCATAAATGAATGATGGTAAGGTATCATATTCGATAGCTTATTGTTTAGGCAGCGCTTAGGACCTACGTGTTATCGGTACTACCTTGCTTAAGAAATATTCCCATATTTATATAAATAGCCTTATATTAAATAATTGTATGAGTTGGCGCGAAAGAAATGCAAACTCATCTTTGTATTATATACAAATATACCCATAGTAGTATACGTACTATATATAAACACGTTATCATTATGTATGATCTAGTACCCATAATGTAATAAACTAGTATGTCATGTAAGCATCTAGTAAAATAACCTATGCAAACAACTAGTGTGTGTCCATAAACCCTTTTTATGAATGCAATGTTGGAAATATGGTTATAGTCTGCAAAAAACATTTTGAACTGGTTCTTATAACTTGGCTCTGATACCATCTGTACACCTCAAATTGGGTCGCAGCGGATTAAGGCTGGGGCGTGTTACTTCAAGATCATAGCACATGATTATTTATGAACGGGACACAAAAAGTCGTTTAAAATGATTACATTGGATTTAATTTGAAGTCGTGATACAAAAGATATAGCTTTTACTTGTTTCATTGTTGAATATTACAAAGTTGAAATTACATTTTCCCAAATATGATGCACCTTAATCTTTAGCGTGCAATCCAAAATATAAACCCAATGTCCCTTGCATCCATGCCTATTGATCTCCTGAAAACATTGCTTAAAAACGTCAACAATAATGTTGGTGAATTCATAGGTTTGATAAAATCATAATATGCAGGATCGCAAGACTAGATTACATTTACACTAAGCTCATGACACTGAAGCTCGACAGTCTTGTTCGCATAATATTGCTACTCAGCCCGCAATGATGTTTCAACCCGAAAAACATCCCTAAAATTCGACATGTTATATCGTTCGTTCTCGGTGATAGCAAGTCACCCGAACGGGGAGGTCGTTTCCCAATAGGATCTATTAAATAACATTCGCGCTCACTAATGATAATTCCCAACACATCTATGCAAATTGACAGTTCATGATAATGTAGGTTAATTAGTTTATCGCTACTTAGGCACATGTAATCAATACTTGCGTCCAATTTGTAAAACAAAGCATGTTTCCACCCCAAATAATAGTAAATCAGTAAAACTTGTAAAAAGTGTGGGGCTATGAACTCACCTTGAGTTCGGATAATCCAAATATCGCAGATAATGCGTCACGTAAAAGATCGAATGCAACCTAAATTATCATAGGTCGTATAAGTACCGAGTACTTGAATATAATCTTATAGTTGTTACATCGTACTATCGTTCGGGCTATCATAATTTAAGAGGTCATGACATGACGTTTCGAGGAGTTAGGACACTTTAAATCGTAAATCCAACAACTCGTCGAAACGCCATCCGAAGAGGCCTCATTATGAAACTCCCTAGTAATATAGTACTTTGATAACCACATAATATTCTATATAGCTCAATCACCAACTAATGGTTTTGGTAAAATTGTGTTTAATAAGTAAAAACGTTTATAATTACCGTTTTAGTAAAACTAGCATAACTTTTGCGTTTTAAGCCCGATTCTCGCGTTTCTTATGCCCATCTTTTAGTATTAAGACGGGTTATCGATATTTGACAATTTCATAAATTTTCTCCCCTGATGAACAGTAACTTTTACTGTTCATAACAGACATGTGTTTTATATAATTCGTATTTGTTGTCGTAAAACCCGTAAATGTCGTATTTTATTCGTTATAGCTCCGTTTTTAGCGATTCTTTCGAGTAAGATCTCGTAATTAAAAGTTATATCATATTTTTGATGTTTTAAAAACTTAAGTTGCTGTAATGAATAGTGTTTTTATAAAAATAGTTTTATAAAAATATTTCTCGTTGTAAACTCGTAATTAACGTATCTTTTTCGTTGTAAATCGGTTTTTCGAGTTTCTTATCATTTTGGAATCGTCATGAGGCGTATTATTTTTATATTAGGCTTTACCTACTGTATGAGACACGAAATAAAAACCCTTTTATTATCCAAGTGTATTGATTTATAAAAAGTTTGTTTTATTAACTTTTATAAACCCTAATTTATAACTAAACATGTTTATACTTATACAACATGTTATCATACTTATAGATCCATTATTTCATGATATGTATATCCAATTGACATAAGAAATACAGTGCATAGATTCATATAACATTAAGTGTTAACTATTTTTACATATTTAAAGTCCTTAGTGTGTTTTCTGCCATATATAAAATATCACACATAAAATAATGATAATAAAAAGTATAAAGGAATTTAGAAGACCTTAGGGATGATGTATGAGTGAGAAAAAATTTGGGGGATGCTAAACCCGTGTTTACGATTCAAAACCAAAGCTTACAAATAAAACCCATAGCTTTCCAAGATAAAACCCTATCTTCACTTTTCTTGATTAATACTTGGAACAGCTTAGCCAATGCTTGGGATCACCTTAGAATACCTTATAATGGATGTGTATAAGTGTGTATGGGTTGTATAAAAATTGCTATGGATTTGGTAGAGTGCTTGATAATTGCCGAAGCAATATAGAGATGTGGAGAGAAAGATTGTGAAAATTTACTAAGTGT
The DNA here is from genome assembly GCA_026074375.1 of Tanacetum coccineum. Lineage (NCBI taxonomy): Eukaryota > Viridiplantae > Streptophyta > Magnoliopsida > Asterales > Asteraceae > Tanacetum > Tanacetum coccineum. Next base: position 12,102 of record BQNB010030567.1, on the reverse strand, counting down.
TTTACTTCTATGAATACTTAGCTAGTTACTTGCATGTATATAAGGTATAGATATAGTCAAAGAACATGTTATGGTCATAGGAATGGGTCTTAGTCTTAGGGATGGTCATGGGTATGGCCCTTAGTCAAAGTATGCTAGGTATGGTGTAGTATTTATGAAGCATGGTGTCCTTTTTGACCAAAGTGAAGGGTTTACTATATATAACTTGAATAAATGGCTAGAATTTCGGTATACACAAGATATACATGATATATTTTGCAACTTTTATGTATTGGGTATAAAATTGGGTATTTGTTGAAGGTAGGGTAAGTTTTTGTGGTTCCGGGAGTGCCTAAACGCAATTTATCGCGAAACGTATACACTTTACGTATCCGATAAAAATAAAATGAACAAAGTTAATAATTATCCTCAAAATAATTACTTAACCCTTGTTTGATGTAAATATTTAATTGTTTGATGCCCGTTTACATTGAATGCTAATTTTAGCTTACGCGATTTAGCTTAACATTTATGATTTAAAGCAAATGCGTACAATACAAAAGGTACATTGCGGATTTATCAACGTCGTCAATGACTTGAAAACACAGGGTGTTATATAATGGTTCGGTAAATTGTTGTTTAATAAGTTAAAACTTTTAAAATTACCGTTTTAATAAAATAGGCATAACTTTTGCGTTTTAAGCCCGATTCTCGCGTTTCTTATGCCCATCTTTTCGTATTAAGACGAGTTATCATAAATTGACATTTTCCGTATTTTGACCCTCTGGTGAACAGTAACTTTTACTGTTCACACCAGATATGACTTTTATTTAAATCGTTTTTGTTGTCGTAAAACCCGTAAATGTCGTATTTTATTCGTTATAGCTCCGTTTTTAGTGATTCTTTCGAGGACGTTCTCGTTTTTGAAAGTTCTATAATTTTATGAGGTTTACAAAAATATAACTTTCTGTCATGAATAGTAACTTTTATAAAAATAGTTTTATAAAAGTATTAATTGTCGTAAACTCGCAAAATTCATAACTCGTTCGTTATTAATTGAAAAATTACGATTCTTATCATTTTGGAATCCTAAAAATATGTATTATTTATTAAAAATATTAATACTTGCTGTTTATAAATTTTATAAAAAATGTTTTTATAAAAATTTACTTACGACTTCGTTTATTAACGTATAACTCGTTTTTAACGTAACTTTTTCGTTATTAATCCGTTTAACAAGTTTCTTACCTTTTCGGAATCGTCGTGAAATGTATTATCTTATAAAAATATAAAATAAGTATATTTTTATAGCACTTTGGGACAGAATGTTTGCATGACATTTTTCTTTTTTTTTAAGGTTTTTCATTTTTGGCTTTGTTTTTATATTTTACCACTTTATACTTTTTACTACAAGTCTTATACTTTATATATATCATATATCATATGTATATTATGTCCATAATCCCATCAAAGTCATTTTGTCCAAGATCATCAAGATCACAAGTTATTATCTTTACATGAAATCATAAACTTTCTTACTTAACTTTTAATTACAAGTTTACATATGAACTTTTTATACTTAAACCAAGATTGTACAAGACTTATATATCCTTTATTTCATGATATTACCATCATCATAATATGTGAGAAAGTGTACAAAATCATAATCACAAGAAAAATTATATTTTTCATGTTCAAAAGTATTCCTAATGGTGATTTCACTAAATAGCACATCATATTTATAAAAACTCATAAAATGAAAGCATAAAGGTTTAAAATAGACCTTATGATGTATGAAGATGATGATAGACAAATACTAAACCCGTGTTTAGCCTTAAAACCCAAGCTTGCACTTAAGAAAACCCTTGTTTCCAAATAAAAACCCAAATCTTTGATTTTACTTGATTAATACTTGAAAAAGGTTAGCCAATGCTTGGGAATGGATGGAAACACCTTAGAATGTCTTAGGATAGATGTGTATAGGAGTGTATGGGTTGTATAAAAATTGATATGGGTTTGTGTGGTGGCTTAGTTCTTGCCGTGAGCAATAGAGAGCAAAAGGGAGTATATGTTTGATTTTTATAAAGTGTTAAAGCATGAATGTGCTAACTCTCTTAAGTATAGATGCATGTATGGTGCAAGACATGGTCAAAGAGACAAAGTAAGGTTCAAGTGATGGTCTCTTGGTCTTAGGTATGGTCTCATGAGTCAAAAGACAAGGTATGGTGTGCATTAAAGAAGTATGGTGTCCTTTTGACCAAAGTGAAGAGTTTTCTATATAATACTTGTATATTTGGCCAAAATTTCGGCATATACAAGATATACATGATATATTTTGCAACTTTTATGTATTGGGTATAAAAGTGGGTATTTGTTGAAGCGTAGAAAAGTTTTTGTGGTTCCGGGAGTGCCTAAACGCAATTTATCGCGAAACGTATACACTTTACGTATCCGATAAAAATAAAATGAACAAAGTTAATAATTAT
>BQNB010030566.1:35652-54768 GCA_026074375.1 Tanacetum coccineum | reverse complement strand
AAAATCAATATCTTCACTAGAAGAACAAAGAAAATACAGTAAATAAATAAACGAGCTAGAGCCTAGAACCAGAGGTACCAAAAGTATATTTAACGTACCTTGTTACACAAGGTGTATATTAGTTGTACAAAGTTGTATGAATCGAGCAAGAGGAACAATGAAAAATGAGAATATTGATTGAGTTGTGATGAATTGGAATAAGTTGTAATGAACGATATTTATATGAAGGAATGAGAGTAAATAAATGAGGTTATCACACGAGGGGTGGAGGAAGGTGTGAGTGTCTTTTTTGTGGTCAAAAGTCAAAGTATTCAACAATGGTGGTGGAAGTGAGGGTGCACCCACTTCAAAACTAAAAATAAATGAATTCCAAATGCAAATGAAATGAAAAGTACTAGTGTAGTATTATTGGGTGGGGTTTTTGTGTTGGTTTTTTTAGTAATGTCCAATGGAGTGTGAGCTTGACTCGGTTGTTATGTGACGCGGTTTAGGTACAATGAATTGAGTTGTAACCAAGTATGAGTACAAGAGTTAGGGTTAGGGTTAGGATTAGTTTAATGATGTGTTTAATATAGGATTTGGATTTGTAATCAAGTGTGTATATGTATATGGAGAACGAAGAATGGTTTACGTTTATGTTATCAAACTTTTGTTCTATATGATATGACCGGTAGTAACTGTTTTTCATTTTTTATATGATCGTCTTGAGATGTTTATTCATTGAGGATTTGCAATTAAGTGTAATTTTAATGTAATGATGTCGATAAATCTTTTTTATTGTTAATGCATATGGCATGCTACATGCCATGCCTAAGTTTTGAGGTTAGTATATCAAAATAATAGAATTGCAGATAAAAATTATACGATTTTATACTTTCTTTGTTTCAAAATTATTGTTTATACAGAAATGTGTGATCTAAGAAACCTTAGGACTTTAACGACTATATGCTAGAATGAATTGAATGACAAAAAGAAACCTCAGGACCGGACATGAGGGGACTTTAAAGACTGAATACTTGAATGAGCTCCAAATGGATGCATCGAGCTGGTCGGTTATTCCTAAATGTCGAGCCAAACGAAAAGTTGAAGCTCATCGGGTAGGAACGTGCTTGACTTTTTTTTCAAATGATGAAGAAGTGCATCGCTAACGAAGTGGCATATCTAGAAAGGACCAAAAAAATACATATCAATCATGACTTTGATCTGTTTATATCATTTTCTATTAGAAAAAAATAATCTTGTTTGATGTTAGGTTATCAAAAGAAGAAGAAAAGTGAAGCGACCCATGAAAATCTTTTTACTTACGAATTGAAACTAGCCATACCAAGATCTTCTCATAAATTAGCAAAAATGAAACCAAATTATTTCTTGGATACCATGAAGTGTTTGTTTAATGCATAGATTATCATTAAACGAAATATCATATTTTAGTGAACAAAAAGAGTAGAATTTTCCACTCACCTAGTCAAAGTGGTGTAGCATCAATTCTAAAAGTCGCTTTAGAAAAGAATGAATCTTAGTCACAGGATTATAAACACGTTTGCAACGTCCATCTGGATTGTAATTTATATAAATTATATTCTTCTAAATCAACTCAAAAGAAAACCAAGTGGGCTTAGCTCAGTTGGCCACCTGAGGTCTCCTAAGGAGCTTTGGGGGGAGGTTTTACCCTCCTAAGCAAGGTCTCAAGTTCGAGTCTTGTCTAAGGCGATAGGGGTTTCCTCCCGCGTGTGTAAAAGGAAGGGTGTCATTGCCTTCTGGGCTGGACCCAACCTGATTGTGTGGGCTCGCTACGCCTTCTGAGCTAGGGGCCATGTAGCCACAAATTGTCGTTCCAAAAAAAACTACACTAGAGTTTAATAATCTTATTAAAGGTGGTGGTTTAACCAACCTTTTTGTTGACTTGACCCATGCTAAACAATTATAATTATAAATTATTATCATTAAACATTCAGCAGTGTAAAAATTTAGCTCAAATGTGTTGGCTCCCTCTCCTCAAATTTTTAGCAATGTTCTTAATTTAGAAATGGTGTGGTTTAGATAAATCTCCTGGCCCTGATGGTTTCACTTTTGGTTTTTATCGTAGATTTTGGAATTTAATTGAAGGCGATGTAGTGGAAGCCGTGAATCACTTTTTTAATAATGGTTTTCGTCATTCAGGAGGTAACTCGTCCTTTATTGCGTTGATTCCGAAATTTCAAGGGGCTAAAATGGTGAAGGACTATAGACCTATAAGTCTTATTGGCAGCCTTTATAAAATCATTACCAAACTTCTCGCTAATCGTCTTGTGACTGTCATTGATGGTCTTGTGAATGAAGTGCAATCGGCCTTTATTGCAAATCGTCAAATTTTAGATGGCCCATTTATCTTGAACGAGATTATTCATTGGTGTAAAGCTAAAAAGAAGCAAACTCTAATTTTCAAGGTTGACTTTGAGAAGGCTTTTGATTCTGTGCGTTGGGACTTTTTGGATGATGTTTTGAAAAATTTAGGTTTTGGGTCTCGTTGGCGTGATTGGATCCAAAGTTGTTTAAATTCTTCTAAGGGTTCGATTCTTGTTAATGGGAGCCCGACCTCTGAGTTTCAATATTTCAAGGGTCTCAAACAGGGAGATCCCTTATCGCCTTTCTTGTTCATTCTTGTCATGGAAAGTCTGCATTTGTCCTTTCAAAAGGTTGTTAATGCGGGTCTCTACAAAGGTGTTGTTTTAGATAATTCTCTGCAGATTTCTCATCTTTTTTATGCTGACGATGTGGTCTTCATTGGACAATGGTGCGATTCTAATATTTCGACCATCATTCGTGTGTTGGATTGTTTCTTTCAGGCATCAGGTATGCGTATTAATCTCCACAAGAGTAAGATTATGGGTATAGCTGTTGATAACTCTTTGGTTACTCAAGCTGCTAATAGCATTGGCTGCTTGACTCTTAGCCTTCCTTTTCAGTACTTGGGTGTTAATATTGGTAGTCACATGTCTCGAATCAAATCGTGGGATATTGTTCTCAACAAAGTTCAAGGTCGCCTCTCCAAATGGAAGTCGAAGGTTCTATCCGTTGGCGGTAGATTAACCCTTCTTAAATCTGTTTTAGGTGCTACTCCGATCTACTACATGTCGATGTATAAAGCCCCTATGTATGTGATTAATAAATTAGAAGCAATTCGTAGTCATTTCTTCAATGGTGGGGATCCTAACATTCGCAAAATGACGTTTGTTAAATGGGAAAACGTCTTGGCTTCTAAGGATAAGGGTGGTATGGGTGTCTCGAGTTTCTTCGCACTTAACCGAGCGCTCATCTTTAAATGGATTTGGCGTTTTCATTCTCAAGGCTTCTCTCTTTGGTCTCGTGTTATTAAGGCTATTCATGGTGTCGATGGTAAGCTTGGTTATCATATTAAGCCTAGTGCGTCATCAAATTGGATTGATATTGTTCGCACTCTCCCTATTTTGTTAAACAAGGGTATTGATCTTTTAGGCTACATTAAGAAAAAGGTTGGTAATGGGGAGAAAACTTTGTTCTGGTATGAGCCATGGAAGGGTGATGTCTCGTTTAATAATCTCTTTCCTAGACTTTTTGCTCTCGAATTAGATAAAAAGATCTCTGTGGCTGGGAAAATGGCACAACCGAGTCTTATTACTTCTTTTAGGCGTAATCCTAGAAGTGGTACGGAGGCTTCTCAGATGGCTATGTTGACATCTCTTTTGGAAGGCATTTGTCTTCCTAATATGCTAGATAGATGGTGTTGGTCGCTTTCAGGAGACGAAGAGTTTTCTGTCTCCTCGGCTAGGATCCTCATTGATGATAAAACTCTTGGGACGGTGGGTTCTAAAACGCATTGGTGTAAGTATGTTCCACTAAAGGTTAATATTCTTTCTTGGAGAGTCAAGCTTAACAACCTCCCAACGCGGCTTAATCTTTCTCGTAGAGGTATGGACATCCAATCTATTTTATGTCCATCTTGTAATTTGGCGGTTGAGTCTACAAATCACATTTTTTTCTCTTGTCCCATGATGAAAGATTTGTATAAGAGTATATCGAGATGATGGGATGTTAATCTATTGAATTTATCCTCTTATGATGATTGGTGGGAGTGGTTCTCTAGTCTTCGGCTCTCTTTCAAGCTGAAGTTGCTTATGGAAGGCGTTTTTTACATCACTTGGTGGTCGGTTTGGAACCTCCGTAATAAATCGATCTTTGGTCCCTTTCCGTCTAAAGCTCGGTTATTTGATGATATCGTGGCGCTTTCTTTCACGTGGTGTAGATCTAGAAGCAAGTTAAATTTTAGTAAGATAGATTGGTTAAAGAATCCTCTTTATATTTTCATGTAATCATTTTCTAGCTCTTTGCTAGCGTTTTAATATAAGTTGTTCAAAAAAAAAACCCAACTATCCAAGGTGTTAGAATTTTAATAAACGGGTCAAAAGACCTTTAGAAGCCATATTCGTTATCGTTGGTAGGTTACAAGTCTCGTGTGCTAGGATGTCCCAAATGTCCTACACCACGTGAAAGCATTTCGTAAAATCTGAATAGCAACTTTCCCATGTAATGTTACAAAAAGAGTAAGACAAGTCATGTAATGAAGATAACAACTTTTACTTAAAGGCACATCTTGAAAGAAAGAAACATGGGTACAAACACACTTACCACCACATAGTTTTAACACCTTAATATTATTTGTATCGTGGCAAAATCGGAATCGTGTCATGTTGTTTTTCTTCTTTTTGCATTGATTTAGGCTTTTTTGTGCTTTGATGTTACACAAGGATATTATCGCGAGTGACAGGTAGATCAGTTTATCCTTTTTAAATATTGTTTTTCTAAGAATCGAGAAACTTCGTCACTTAAAGATAGCCAAATTTAGAGAAGAATTAACCTCAGCTCGCGTATCTTTCAAATGAAAATAGAGAAAAAAAATTCTGAAACGTGCATACTAGAAAGCAGGATCCGGTGATATGATGAATGAAATCATGAATCGATATAATTAAACTTGTTTCACGAATTTGAAAACATATACAACTTTAGCACTTTGTTTCAACTGTCCCTGCAAAAATCTGTAACGACGCAAACAAAAATCCGAGTGCTAAATTTTTGTAAATTCGAGTAATGTGTAATGCCCTTTATAAAACAAGTTTAAATAAAAGGTTTTACTAATTAATTCGGTTTAAATGACAAGTTTCTAAATACCTTTAATTATAAATGGTAAAAACATCCATCAATAAATTAATAATTTAAATATTATTCAATCCTCAAACTTTTATCATTTTTCGTTTATAACTCACAAACTTTTTTCTTATACTTAGTATAAATTAAACTCGTGACCGTTGCATTAAGGGTTACACCAAAACACAAGTTCGCAAGTATAATTAATTATCATTATACACTGTCTCTTTGCGCAATTATTCGTCTAATTAATTATATAGTTAACTACATTTTGGTCTCTGTGGTTTACCGGGTATCTCATTTTCAGTCCAAAAGAGTTTAAAAAGTATCATATCCACTCCTAAATCCAACGACCCATAACAAATCTGGTCCATTTTTCTAACGCCGTTAGTTTGACCGGCCGTTGATTGTTTTAGTTTGACCGGCCGTTGATTGTTAAAGTCTTTTTTTTAAAGGTTTCCCCGGTAAATTTATTACTCAAGAAAACAGTTAAGTACAAAGGATGAGAGTGAGTCTCACATCTCCGCCCGTTACATTAGCAAAACTACTTTCTTTAAGGAAGGTACACAAAGAGACTAGACTCTAAAAGAGACAATCATATTTCTTCTTACGACCCCGAACTTTGATATCCAAATTGTTGCATATTTTTTGAAGAGTTAAGTGCATTTTTTGTCTTTGTGGTTTGTAGCAGATTTCACTTTTGGTCTAAAATTCAAAAAAGTTTTGCTTTTGGTCTGAATTTCAAGTTTCGTTTCACTTTTTGTCCATTTATGTTAACCCCGTCAGTTTGACTTATTTGATCGTCAGTCTAAAGGGTGTTTTTGTCTTTTCATTGTATTTTATTAAAATAATTAAGTGGGCACAACTACACACAAGATCTCCACCCGTGTATAAATACACACAAAAACGCTTGATTCTTTATCCTTTTTTCTCAACCATCATCACAACCAAAGATTAACATGTGCAATTAAAAAGAAAAAAAGCAAACGAAAAATAACAAATGTGTTACTCGTATATACAGAAACAGTAAGACGTAAAAAACCCACCAAATGAAACAAAGAAAATCCAAACACAAATGTGTTTTAACTTCGTAATCACATGAAACAAACGAAAATCGCTAACAAATGAACATATGAACGAGCAATCAACAAATGAAAAAAAAGTCAAACGAAAAATCCGCCTACCAAATCACATACTTTCACTCCCAACCCCACACGAAAATCCACTCAAAACTCCCAGATCTGTAGATAAAATTATAAAGAAAAAAAAGCACAACGACAAAAAACTCCATCATCACACCACTGATTTAAAATCAGCTCCAATTCCCATCTACCCCCGCCTCAACCAAGAGTATCACTGCGATATACACCAACACTAGGTGTTCACATTTCTACGTTCTCATGTTTTGGTATTGAGGTTCTCGGGTTTAAATGGGTTTTGGTATTGGGGTTCTCGGGTTTAAATGGGGTTCCCGTTTGTTGATTTTTTTGTGTTCATGTAAATCGAGATCTAGGTGTTGATTTTCGTTCATTTGTTTGATTTCGTTTTGTTAGGGTTATTAGAGTGGATTCTTAAAGTCTTCTGATGCACGCTGCGATATGTGATGTCTGGTAGATCGGGATCCTTGATGTTGTCCCCGATTGTTGTTGTATTATTTTCGACCGCGGGATATTGGTTAAAATGAGAGTATGTGATGTGGTGGATCTGGGATCTTGATGTTGTCGATTGTTGTTGTTTTTTTGAATGGATTTGGTTATAATGGTAGGTGATATAAGGATGGATTTGGATTTGTGAATGTTAGTGCGAGTGGCGTTTGATTATAATGGGTTGAAAGAGATGAGGTGAAAATGAAGATGAAGATGATGAGATGAAGATGCGATTAAGTATATGGAAACTATGTGATATAGATTGGTTTAAAATAAAATAATAATAATAATAATAAAAATAAAATAAAAAGAATAAAAGGAGGGCAGCTTAGTGATTTTATAATATGAGAATGAGGGTATTTTAGTCATTTTATACAATTTAATTGGTCAAACTAACGGTCAACGTGAATTTGGACCAAAAGTGAAACGAAACTTAAAATTCGGAGCAAAAGCAAAACTTTTTGAATTTTAGACCAAAAGTGAAATCTGGTACAACCACAAGGACCAAAAATGTACTTAACTCTTTTTTGAATCTTGTCAGTGATATCCTGGCCTTCATACATGTCATCATCATATGGGTTAAAATCGTAGTCACCATTCACGTAAGATTCCTTCTATTGTTCCAACAGGCTATTAGTACCATAGCCTACCTTCTCTGAAGCCAGAAAATTTGTCATATCGTTATCCGTAGATGCAACCTCATCCTCACTATCATGCGCACCCGAATAATCAACCTTTTCTATAGGTTTACCCTCATTATCCACCAGTATAACTTTCCCATCAATAATTTATTTTTCAATCTTATCAATTTTCTCAGCAATAGGTGCAGTACTTAGACTACTAGAACCCACATTCCATCACGAAGATCCACTGGAATTGGCCTTTTTACTGGCCAGAGTTGAACTCCCCCCATTTGTACCCAAGTCATCATCATTTTCAACCGAATAAATCACATCAAATGGGTTTGAGTTACTAACCTCTTTAGGTTGCTCGAAGTCCTTCTTCTTACCTCCGCTAGTGTTGGCATAAAAAACACCATACTCGCCACCATAGCCCACGACTTTCACCTACCCCCTCCCCCACCACCTCCTAACTGTCGGCCATCGCTACATATCAAAACCATAAATGATCGAACAACACTAACCTTAAAAATTTCTTTCATTTTAAATAAAAATATGAAAATTACAAAATTTTACAAAATTAAAATCCCTACCTTAATATTTTGGTGTTGATAGTAGTGGGGACGCTTGGTGGTGGCGACAATGATTGGTGGTGATGATAGCAGCTGATGAACTTGAAATGTAAAACTTAATGAATGATCGTTAAATATATAACGAAAATACCCAAATTGGCAAAAACATATAAGGGGGTGTTTGGGATTGCTTTTTGAAAATAGATTATTCGTTTTGAAAACGGATAATCAGATAATCAGCTGTTGCAAAACGTGATTTTTTAAATTTAGTGTTTGGATTTGATTCTGCTGTTTGATATTGCAATAATAAAATAATTAGTTTTTTAAGTATTTGTCAAATATGATTATGAATAACATAATTTGTAAAATTACTAAAATGGACATCATTGTATATTGCTTGAATTAAATGCGTAATATCTTATCTTATATTATAAAAGATTGAGTCCTCTTATTTATTGTTAAGTCTTAATGACTTCAACTTCTAAAACATATATGCATATTGAATTTCTAACTTTAAAACATATATGTCTTTTAAGTTTCTATATTGTAATATTATTATTATAGAAGATCCAGTCCTATAAATTTAATAGGCTTTGGTTATGATTTTGCCCCATTATAACCCATTTATGTTCGACTGTTGCACAGGCTTTACATTTTTCTCTCATTGAATATAGCATATGAATAATCCTTGCAGTTTCACAAAGCCATGGAGCATTTACAACATCATTGCCTCTCATTGAATATACCAGGTATAGACGTCAGTTTTAGCAGGTGTAGAGCTGACTCTCATTCAAGAATCGTGGCAGTTACCAGCCATTAAATATTTATAGGTATAAATGATAGGCCACTTCCTTAATCTCCAATAACCTCATGCCTTCTCTTTCAAAGCTATAGAACCCAAACCCATCTAATTATGGCTCCTGAAACTGCAAAGGCCGAACCACAACTTTTCCTGGAGAAACTTAAGCTTGGTGTTACTGGAACCATTGTACTGATGGTTTGTTGCATGTGGGATGTGTATGTTGCGACGGGCCTCTATCTGAGCACCGACTTTGTCGTCTGTGATGCAAAGGTAAGCCATAATCATTAGATTCCCCCTAAATTTTCATATAATTTTAGTTTCAATTTAGGTGTTAACAACAACATATTGCAGGGTAGTACAATGCATGCTACTGCACGGGGCAATATAGCTCACAACTTCCTTAGGTTGAAAGAGGGTGGGATATACTCTGTAAAAAACTTTGCTGTCCAGCCTAACAAGGATGAGTTTTGGGTAATTCAAAACGCTACCTTTATGCTGGAGTTGGATGGAGCAACAACTATCCGAAAAGCTTTTGTAAAGCCTGATGGGTTCATCAGATATCCGTTTCAGTTGGTGGAGTTTGACAATCTTGAAACTGCAAACAACAAATACTTGATTGGTAAGGTTTTTTAGATTTTATGCGCGCAATATTTTTATACCTGCTTAAAATCAGACATATAAGAATATGTAAATGCATAACCTGCAGATGCAGTTGGATATGTTACTAATGTTGGCAGGACCGTTCTTAAGAAGACAGGTTCAAAGACACTTGACTTCCATTTAGCTAACTCCAGCTACTTAGTGTGTCTACACATACTACATGTAGGCCCTAAAGGGCCAGTTACATTGGCTTATTTTGTTGTGTATCTGTAACAGGGGTCAAGCAATAAGGGTTACCCTGTGGGGATCAGGAGGTGTTGATTGAAAAAAGAACCAGCCATGTTGGCGTCTATCCGATTGTTCTAACCTGCATGCAGTGAAGCAATACAATGGTGAGTATCCATGCTTTTTAAACATATTCTGCCGTTTCCAATATGAATGGGTGGACTTACATGTGTTTCTCCTGTAACAGGTCGGTTGTATCTATCAAGCACTTCCTTAACCTTGATTCTCGATGATGAACAGATACCTGAAGTAAAGCACCTCAAGGCGGATAGCAGGTACGCATAGCTGCTTCCTTAGATTGTGGGTTTAAACTATTACATGCTTTTTTAATTACCATGGCTATGGTTGGCAGTGGTGCGGAATTCAGCAAGGAAATTTTGCCAGTGGGCTGTTCAGAGGCAAAGGCTGGTACATTGGAGAATTTACTTATGTGGGCCCGGAATCGGAAACATGATGTATGTTGCTTATTTACCAGTCTTTCGATTCTTTTAGGTTAGTAAATAACGATGCACTTACAACATGAAACACTTTTCCAGTCTGCAACATTCCATTGTACGGTCAAGATAGATAATGTGAGGACCAAGAACGGCTAGAATTTTCCATCTTGCGGAGGTGAAAAATGCAAGAAAAGCGTTACCCGTTCGAGTGGGCACTTTTATTGTGAATCCTACAACAAAGATGTGGAGTACCCTGTATTAAGGTAATGATGTGTTATTGCATACAATATTTACGTTAAATTGAATACTAACGCACCGGCTACCTTTCGTGGCACATGTCCCGTACAGCTTAAACTTGATGTTTCAGATGATACTTCAAATGCACTGCTGATTCAACAGTGGAATTTGACAGCGAGGTACTTTCATAACTTTCAACCATCTTTTCAAAAGATCTATAGCTGACTGTGGTATGCAGGATGGCGATGAGCACTCACCTTTGTCGCACGCTTTGGCAAACATAGTCGGCACCAGCCACACATTGGAGTTCAGAAGTCACACCTACTGTGAGCACAACACGTATGAAAGCTTCACTTGCTTTAGGATCCCATCCTCTCCTCTCCCTACCGGTCACCGAATAAAACTCTTCTTTTCCGTTCTAGTTAGCTTAGGTTGGTACTGCCAAAGGGGTGGGCGAGAGCGGTGGATCAAGTGCCGCGGATGCACACTCCATCTCTGAGACTCTTGAATTCAAGCGGTTGTCAAGGTGCCCATCGGTCGCCACCCCTTCCAAGCCTGGTGATGACAAGAAGCACAAAAGGTAGGCAACCATTTGGTTTATAATCTTCCAGCGTCATTAAAAAAAAGCACTTCTATCGTATTACTTATGTGGCAATTCATGAGGTCTACTTGCTGTTGTTATGATTTTAGGCTGGACCTTGAAGACTCTGATGCCGAAGCTTCATTTGTTGCGGACACACAGACAGGATCAGGGGTGGGTGGCAGTCGTCCGGACACAAGAAAGAACAAAAGGTATGGTAACACTACACACTCCCTCGACAACTGAGGTCCACATCAAAGGCTAACACACTGCGTTGCTTATCTTATTCTTTCAGGTATGTTGTGGAGGACTCTGTGTCGGGTTAGACAAACAAGCTCTGGATCCCTCTCGGGTGATAGCTAAGCTCTTGGACATGGTCTTCTGAATACTCCACGATAAAGTAGTTAGGCAAAATAAAAAACAATGTGGTTAGAAATGTTGTTGGATTCCTGGCGTTTTATGCCTTAGACATTACAAGTTTCATGGTTTTGTTTTACACTGTTTGTATTGTTTATGTTCTGTTGGTCACTTTTGCAGGCATTAACCACACAGATACCAACACACATTGACTTATCCCAAAAAAACACTTAAATCCACTTGCTAATGTTGCATTTACTTAGATGTTGTATATGTTTTAAAAGTTTGCAAATATTAACCGAGGGTCCGATGTACCAAGACACTCTATAGACATGAGAGTACATGTATCCGAATAATACTGTTGTAATCAACTGGACGTCAACACTATAGACATGAGAGCACCTGTATCCGAAAACTAATGTTGTAGTCAGGTGGACGTCCAAAATGTTTTAAACGTTGCAGACAATAGCAAATTGTACGCTGAGGGGGGGACACTATGCAGACTCAAAAACCATATCTCAAACCACGTTGTAAAGTGGTTAGAAGGATAGGAAAAAATAGTGTTGTAATGTTTTTGGTTCGCAATGTTACTATTATTCCTATGATGTTGTTTGGATTTCCTGACATTCAGCAAACTATGTATAAAATATCAAGATTATCAATTTACGTGTACTCAGTTCCCTATTGATAGATTTTGGATGGACATCAAAATATGTATAATATAACAGGTATATCTATGCAGGAGTGGAACATGTATGCAAACTTTAATCAGGACAATCACTATACACAGGATCCATTCATAGGCGTTTACTTAAAAAACACTTAACTTCTCAGTAATATTTAGTCCTAAAATTAAATGTGGAGTATTAATGGTGCAAACCATTGTTGCTGTACTAGGGAAGTATTCAACTGCATAATACCTTAATAGAACAGGTATACCTACGCGCAGGTGGAACAATTATGCAAACTATAATCAGGACAAACACCTTACTCATGATCCATTTTTGGGATTTTCTCTAAAAATGCAATCACTAAACTATAAGTTTGCATACGCATTGACAACAGCTATCTTATTTGTGACTATGTCAAGGTTCACAGACTTCATATAACAAGACTAGATGCGCAAGTAAGATACTATATTTAGCTACAGTGTTTTACAATATTATGGAAAAACAGGCCAGTTCACTGCCACAAAAAGGAAACAGGTTAGTCTTGCTATAGGTACAAGTGCACATTTAGAATCATAAAGTGAAACATTAACATATACGGCATTCACATTTGTTTCAAAGGAGCTGGAGTGGTACCTTAGCGCTGTTATTCATATAGTACTCTCCAATTGGTAATAGTGCCTTCAATCTATTCCATTTAATTTGCGTGTCATCCTGCAAAAACCGCGGACGCCATAACAAAAGGTTGACACGAACCTTCAGATCTTAAACTGATGTGTTTTGTCCAAAGTCTGCATTTAATAACACACTTAATGTGGTACTTCAATCAGGGAATCCCAAAAGTATGTCTATTGAAATTCTTCAAAATATATCTACAAATATCCTAACCTCGCTTTTCTACCCTCATTTGAACTACTTATCAATCACATCATGTAACAAGCTATGAATACAGGTATACTCGATCTACTCAATATTTTAATACTTCTGATGAAAACTGCATTTAGAACGATATTATCTTTTTGGTTGCAAACTCAGGAAGGAGCTCTGCTGAAAACCACTATCTCGCCAACATACTTCAACACTCTGTGATGATACATTCAAATACAATTATTAGACGAGATGGAAAAGTACAGAGTTACTGTGGTCTACTACTTAAACAAATAGCTAAATCAATCCCAGGTAAACACAAAAATAATTTGCCTATTTTGCGAATTCAGATTTAATACACGGTTTGTTAAAAATAATGTTATGGTGTCAGGCACCTCGGTAGTACCAGACCAACGCAGAACCACTCTGCATCAACAAGCAATAGCATCTACATCCAATTACCCCTTCTTCTTCGACGCCGGCAGGCGAAAAACAGGTGAATGCACCATCAAATTGTGCATAACTTTAGTTCTTTTAAAAAGACGGTACATTGTTTTTGATTTTTATTGCATAGTTTGAAAAGTGTGTCCCGACATGGTAATTTCAGGATCAACCCGTAAACGTAAATCAACAAATACCCCAAAACAAGCCGCATTGACCTCAAAAGGTACATTTACACATTATTAGGCTTGCTTTACTGCAAAAGCTATCATTGGCACCTGTTACTTATCAGGAACTATACAACACCATTCTACACTCTAAAATATGTCAAAATTGTCTTTCCAATGTTACAACTTTTGCTATAGGAGCCGAAGTTTCCTACCATAACATTGGTGCTCCATCATACCAATGTGTCAATTGTTATGCAAGCATGTGGTATAAAGAGAGAATTAACAAGGCTAAGCGGGATGTAAATCCATCATTCTCTCTATGTTGTCAAGAGGGTAAACTCCGACTCCCCAAATTTAATGCAACTCCCCAGCCATTACACAACTTGCTTAACTATAATGATCATGCTACATCCCGGTTTAAAGACCAAATAAGAGTCTATAATGGTATGTTCAGCTTCACATCTTTCGGTGCTAGAATAGATCATTCGATAAATAACGGTAGGGGGTTTACACATTCCGAGTAAATGGGAAAAGCTATCACAGAATTGGATCCCTCCTTCCTAAACAAGGCACACAACCTAGGTATGCTCAGCTTTGGTTCTTTGACACTGACAATGAGGTTAGGAATTGCATGGGTACCTTTATTAATAAGGATAATGGTGATGGAGTGGATGCCACAACCGTACAAAGTTTGATCCAGATGTTGGATCAGTATAGTTCAGTAGCCAAAGAATTCCGAATGGTAAGGGATTGGTGTCATTCACATGCTTCTGCCAACATTGAATTACATTTGATGTTCAACCGAACAAATGCAAGGCAATAAAACAAGCCAATCGTGGCTGAGGTTGCAGCCCTAATTACGAATGATTTTGGTGACGGAATCCCTTCGAGAGACATCATTGTAAACAAGCAAGATTATGGGCCTGAAAGAATCTCAGAATTGCATCCAGTATACATGGTACTGCAATATCCATTGTTGTTTCCATATGGAGAAGACGGTTTCCAGGAGAAGATACCTTATCACAGTAACATAGGTACCCGGAAAACCAACCGCGGGTTTGTGACAATGAAGGAGTACAGATGAAGTGTCATTTTATACACTTTTTTGGGGTCATTTAACCCCCTAAATCATGCATTTATGCCCAAAATAGGTACTTAATCATTCCTTTTCAGGTATTTAGCATTTGGAAGGCATTTAGAAGAAATACACGTGATTTGGGCTCATTTAGAGAAGAAACAAACAAGACTACGGACCAACACCAAGACTCTTGAAGATTTGTGCTTACAGAGCCTGGAGACGGCGTCACCAATTCTACACGACGCTGTCATAACCCACCTAGTGACGACGTCATAACATTTCATGACGGCGTTAGCACGCACCAACTCGAACGCAAATCTAGAAGATTCTACTCATGACGGCGTCACGATTAAAACGCGACGCCGTCACAGCGATTTTCCTATGTATACAAATCCGTTTTTAGGGTTTTAAGTGTGTAACTTTAAAGTAAAAGAAGGGGACGAACCCTAGTTCGTTTGGCAGCTATTTAGGACGATTTTAGGGCTTCAAAACCCTATTGTACTTCCTTTAATTCATGTTTTAATCAAGTAAGACTATCTTAATCATTCAATATGTCTTGTTGTGTGATTCTTATCTGTTCTTACTTTATCTTTAACATGCTTGGCTAAACCTTCTATTGTGTTTATTTATGATTGTATGAAACCTAGGATGTAGATCTTAGTGGTGTTGCTTCTTGTGATGAATATGCGTGTTAGGTCTTAGAAAACCAGCTTTTGTCTATATCGTTGTTGATATGTCTAGGAAAACATGATTGTGTAGAAAGGATACCATTGGGTAACAGTCTTCATACTACCTTGCCCCTTTTATGGTCGATCCACTTTTAATATATTTCAAATGCATTTAATATACTCTTGGGGGCCGGGTAATAGTCTTCATATACATATACTTTGTTTGTTGTTTTTGCCTCAACGGAATATAAATAGACGGCGGGTTCGTGTAATTCGTTCATGACTTAGGAAATAGTTACATATATCATCACAAGTGTGACAAAGCAACAACACGAGGAGAAGCAATCTAGGGAGTAATACATGATAAAATGAATACAATCTTTTATTATATTGTTATCACCAGTAGCTTAGTTTATTATTTAGTTTAATAGCTAAAACAAGCCAACCTCTTAAATATATGATTTTACATGCTTTCATAAAATATAAAAACACAAAAATAATCTTCTCTCAAACCAATAGAATTTGTTTGAACCTTTGTGATCAAGCTTCACAAAATATTCACCTAGAGACGATTTACCAACCACCGAGTTTTGCCTCATATACTATACTACAAGTAATTTTAGGTACTCTCGCCTAGGAGTTGTATAAAAAGTTTGTAGAAGTCCCTTACGACAACCGCATCAAGTTTTTGGCGCCGCTACTGGGGAATAGTTAGGTTTTGATCATAGTTTAACTTAGTTATACTCGCTTGAATCCTTTCAAGTGAGATTTTAATTCCTGTCATTAGCTTTCTTATAGTCTATCTTTTTCTTTGTGCCCTTTGTTCGTAACATTTATAAATTTGTAAATTATAATGAATATGTATGGTTATTCTAGCATAGGTCGGTTTGATGTATTCTTTCGTAATCAACTCTTGGTGTTCCAACAACATCAAGATGAATCTCTCTTCGATTCGTGGGCTCGTTTTCATGAACATTATCGAAAAAAGTCCCGAATCATGGCCTTAGTATATGGACCCTAATTAAAATCTTTCTTAAACATCTTGACTCGTTATCCCGTCATATCATCAATTTGACAACAGAAGGGGATCTTAGGAAGTTTAGTGATATAGGAGCATGGTATACCATAGAGGATTGTGCCTAATATGATCAAAAATGTAACAACCCAACAAGTGTTATTTCTGATGAAACAATAGTAAATCCAAATGCTTAAATAGTTAGGGATGATATGGTTAGGGTACAGGTACCTAGGTACATGGCATGGTTAGATTATGATGAGTATGTAGATAGCCCAAGTATGATGGATAATGAGGTAGGATTTACAAGCCTTGAGAGTACCACACAAACCCTACCGTTATTTGAGGAATACACACCGTCCGCGACTTACCCAGAAGAAGTAGAAATGACTTTAGGAACCTCGATAGAGGTATAACCTTTGAACAAAATAAAACTAGAGGAAGTAGACTTGAATTGTAATCACAACACTCCTCTTAGTTCTAGGGAAGTTTCTAGTTTTAATGGACCAAAGCCTCAACATTTACTCAATAGTCCACCCATAGATGTAAGTCTAGGAGACGTAATAGGCCCCAAACCACCCATCAAACCACATAGTCCAGATAGTTCTAGGATGAAGGTAGTATATTATTTAACAACTCAAACACCGCATTCACCTCACGTGGCAAATCCCCATCCTAAAGGTGTGTATAGTTATTATAACCCAGGTATAGATGACCCTAAGAGACATTATGGATTTAAACCGGGGTTATTAGGAAAAAGTGTATCCCTAGGTGTTGATATTTCAAATTGGGAGATGTTTGATGATGATTGGCGATTAGAATCTAAGGAAGTTTCTCCTCTAGGAGAAGAACTTAGTTTATTTGATAGGCCAAATGAAGTAGAGAGAGGTCGAATTCTAAAAGCACACCGTTTAGAGCCTATTCTTCAACAACAAAATTCTCAACGTATGGCTCTTTCTCATCACGGTGGTTTGTACCCTTACTATCACCCACACTTGACCTTAAGTATAGGGAAGAACCACCCTTTATACGTGAAATAAGCGTAGAGCCAGGCTCGTGGCTCGAACAAAAACAAGCGCTTTTTAGGAGGCAACCCAATATTTACTTTTCCCGCACATTAAGAGTGTCGTGTGTTTTATTCTTTTCATTTTATTCTGTCATGTTCGAATATTGTAATCATGCTTTGTTTTGTTTTTAACCTCGTCTTAATTTCAATCAAAGGTATTTTGCAAATAATAAGTGTAGGGGAATTTATCCGGTTTTTGAGCCAAGTTCAAGCATGTTAAATAATTTGTTTAGATTAATTCGCGTCAATTTCGAGTCATATGAGTAAATTGTTAAATCTCAAGTTTTATGCAGCCATTTGCACAGGAATTAACCTATGGAATCAAGTGCAGGAAATTTTTCATTAAAAAACAAAAATTTTGTTTTCACAGTGTGTGGAGACGGCGTCACGATTTACACGCGACGCCGTCACCACGACACCTATGACGAGGTCAGGATAATCCTGACGGCGTCAAACGCCCAAGTCCAAAAAACTTAAAGCTTTTAATTATTTTTGAAAATAAAACTTGCACAACATTTAAAATATGTACTCTTCTTTTATAAACCTGCAAAACCAATGAGTTTGACAATTCTCTCATCCTATCTTTACCGCTTTATAGAGTCAAACCCTAATTTCACGTTGTATATTTGTATATCGCACATTTTATGCTTGGTATAGTTGTCTTTGTCTTTGATTTACATGTTATATTTGACGAGAAGAAGCTTGGAAGTTCTTAGGAAGTTTCATTAGATGATTCTTGGAGGACGATTTAACCAGTTATTGCATGTTTCTTCTCCATTATTGAGCAAACCAAGAAAGTACTAGTTTCTTTTACTTGTTTCTTCCCTTTTATTCATTCTTACGGGTACTTCTATAGAACATTGGGGATAATATTCAACTTAAGTGTATGGGGAAATAAGCCTTAGAAACTATTCTTTCATTTATCATTTGCTTTGTCCTTGAAATGATGGGTAATATATCAAAACATAGCATAAAAAGGTGATTTTAACCAAAATTTAAATTTTTTTATGACACATACCGATGAAAACCGAGTATTAATAGCGTCTCATGGATAGAAATTTATATGACTAGCACAAAAAAAACCTTCAAGTTCCACCCTCAAAATGTGAGGTTCGCCTTTAGACATTATACATTTAGCTTGTTCAAGTTAAGAAGTGAGCAATTATGTGTGTCTATTTCGTCGTTACGGCTGTGTATGTGTGGTTTTGTCGCCTTTTCTGGAACATTGGTATTGGTTACTTTAGGATTATGAGAGTGTACCGATAGTATATTAAATTCTAGAACTTGTTTTTGTGATGCATTCCGAGACCGCATAGTAAGTATTAGGATTTGCTTGATAAGGGGCACTAGGATTAACCCATGTTTTAAACCTGTAATTGTTATGATGATCACACCGATCATATAACTATCCCACACCCTTGCCATGCACTCATTTTTAGTGCAGGATACCCCTAGTACAACCCTCCGAGCCTATCTTTTTCACTGTTCTCGTAATTTTCTGGTGGATTCTAGATTATTAATGAAGAGTATTGTCACCCTTAAACCAATCGTTACACCCAAATCGCCTTAGCCCACCTTGTATGTACTCGCTTATAGTACATTATTGTTTAACCCAAGTTAATTATTTGAGTACACGGTTGCTAAGTCTTTATCCTTGTAAATACAGTTTTGGGACGATTGGGATTCATGGTAGTATTTATGGGGAAGAAAAGTTAAGTCAATACCCCCATATGTTTGTCAAATGATCTCTATGTTATTTTGATCCAACTCAAATTGGGTCATTAGTTAGATTGTAAATAATCAAGTATGTAAAAGTTCAAGTGTAGGGGTACGTGTTATAAACCCCA
>BQNB010030566.1:30000-33783 GCA_026074375.1 Tanacetum coccineum | reverse complement strand
TATGAACATTGATATTATCCTAGATAAAGGTCTAAACAACCTGAGCTTAAACGATCTAAGGAATCTTTAGGTTTCCACAGGATCATTGAGAAGAGTTACTGATGGTACTGAAGCACTCCTGATACCTACATTGTTCATTCTTTGGTTGGACAAAGTTAGTACCGACAGTGCAAAGTTAGTACCGCTGGGCAAAGTTCAAATACATTCGTATCTACAAGCCTTAATATCTCTCTTAACGATAATCACTCTTACAAACACAATGGCTGGTCTTGATTCATGTCCTAAGCACAACATGGTCGCTTATCTGGAGAAGTCTGAAGGGAATGCAGAGTTTCACGAGATCATTGATTTTCTTAAGCAAAGTTTGATTCATCATGCTCTCACTGTCCTGTTGTATCTACTACATTTGTTGAACAGTTTTAGACGTCTGCTAAGTCCAAAATAATCAACAATGTTAGGCACATTACTGCCAAAGTAGCTGGCAAGTCTGTGTCTATCTCTGAGGCATCAATAAGAAGTGATCTTCTTTTTGATGATGCTGATGGGATAGACTCATTACCAAATCAGGCTATATTTGATGCTATACAGCTTATGGGGTATGAGGGGGATTTAACAGTGTTAACATTTAATAAGGCTTTGTTTTCACCCCAATGGAGGTTTTTATTTCATACAATAAATCATTGTCTTAGTTCAAAAAGTACCTCTTGGGATCAAATTCCTACTAACATTGCCACTGCTGTCATCTGCTTAACATCTAATCAGAAGTATAATTTTTCTAAATTAATTTTTGATGGTATGCTTAGACATTTAGATGCTAAGAAAAAGTTTGTAATGTACCCACGTTTTATTTCTATCTTTTTAGATAAACAAACTAGTAATTGGTCTTTAACCTTTTAGATCATTTCCTGTAAAATACTCTTAACTAGTAAAGTCTTTTCTTTCATGGTTAAGAAGGGTAAGCATTTCTCAGGGAATGTCACCCCTTTGTTTGCCACTATGTTGGTACAACCAACTCAGGATGAGGGTGCTCCTTCAGAAAGACCATCTGAAGCACAACCTACACCCTCTCCTGCTCCCACTAGTGAAGTACCTAAGAGCCACAGATTGACTCATCTCCTGCTCAAACTAGTAGGTACCATAATTGAGCATCAGCTGACCCTATCCCCAAGACCCTTCCCCACACAATTTATACTGATTCTATCCCAGAAACTTCTGGTGAGAATCTTGGAGGTCATTCATCCAGTGATAAATCCCTTTCAGGGAATGAGGGTGACATGACTCTCCAAAGTGTCTATGATCTTTGTCTCTCTTTATGTGCACAGGTTTCAGATCAAGCCAAGGAAATACAACACTTGAAGGCTCAGATCACAAAGCTCAAGAAGCAAGCTAAAAAACTGTCATCAAACACCATAGAAGGCAATGGTCCTGAAAAGTGCCTCATTGAAGTAAAGATTGACAAGAAAGAGCTTCTCAAAGAAACAAAGGGTGCACAAAGAGTCTGTATCCAAACAAGGGAGGAAGTTTGCTAAAGGTGAATCATCAGTTCAAAGAGATCCTTTATTTGATGAGATTACTGAAGATACAGTTGATCATATGGAAACAGAGAATGCTCAGGATGTGGGGAGGACAAGAGAAATGGTGGATGAAGACAAGGAGATTGATGAGAATATACTTAGTACTGAAGATGTACTTAGTACTGACAAGGAGGGAGTTAGTACTGACATGGAGAAAGTTAGTACTGATAGACCAATAGTTAGTAATGACGGATCCAAAGTTAGTACTGACAGGCAAATTGAAGGTACCGATGAACAAAATGAAGGTACTGAAGAGCACATTGAAGGTACTGAAGAGCATATTGAAGGTACTGAAGAGCACATTGAAGGTACTGAAGAGCACATTGAAGGTACTGAAGAGCAAATTGAAGGTACTGAAGAGCAAATTGAAAGTACTGATGGGCAAAGAAAAGGTACTGAAGATCATACTGAAGAAGGAAGTGCTACTCAAGCCACTCAAACACACTTCTCCATATTGGAGATGATGAAACAATAGCTAAGGTTCTTCTCAACATGAGTCAAGCCAAAGCAGTTTCTAGAGAAAAGGAGAAAGGTGTAGAGTTGAAGGATATTGAAGAAACTGATAGACCTAGGCCTACCTCTACAAGATCACTTCTGACATTAAAGCCTCTTCCAAAGATTGATCCAAAAGACAAAGGAAAGAAGAAAATTGAAGAGGAGGATGAATCTGAAAGTGAATCTGATGGTATTCCTGAAGCTGAGAAGAAGTTTAAACAGCTTGAAAGTGATGAAGAGATGGCTAGGAAAATACAAGAAGAGTGGGAAGGTGAAGAGGAAAGAAACAGAATAGCTGAAGAAAAAGCTACCAATAAGCTTCTTAAGAAACTTTGATGTATATATAGGCAGTGATTGAGGCAGATAGATCTTCTTGAGAGAAGCTTCAAGAACAAGAATGAGGCAATTTACAATAGAAGAAAGAGGCAAAAGGTTACCTTCATGCACAATTGTGCTCAAAGAAAAATCCTTGCTCAACAGAGACAGAGGCCATCAGAATAGACCACCAACCAAAGATTCAATGAGAAATCAATGATGACCTACTTGAAGCATTGTAGGTAACTTCAAGCATGCTTGAGTTGAAAATCAGAAGTCTTGAGGAAAGTAACAATGCTTTGTATTAGAGATTAAGAGGTCAGATGAAGATTTTATTTCTATTGGGTCTGCTGAAGATGAAAGACTGATCAAAAGGATGAATGAGAAAGGAGTTGATTTCTCTAAAAGTGAAGTGATTAAGGAGGAAAGTAAAGAAGAAGTTTAGGAGGAGAGTAAAGAAGAAGAAAGTACCAGAAAAAAAAAACTTGGTACTAGGAAAAAGATGAAGTCAAGGGAAATGGAAAGATACATTCAAAATAATTCTGAGTTGATAGTGACAGATGAGATTGAGAGCTGAGATTACATTTAACTATAGCTCCAGATGAGGAAAAAGAAGTGGATTATGGAAATAATTGACTGAAAATATCTATCAAGAATAGGAAAATAGTCTTGGATTATACCGTATGATGATTAAAGCTGATACATGTAGAAGGAAATATTAATCAAAATGGTTGTGATTAGAAGTAATAGGAACCAAAAGAGATTATCTTTAGTTCTTTGATGTGGGGTATTATCCATTTTTGATAGAGAAGATTTGAATGCTGTGTATCAACTGGTAATGGACAGATTTCAAGATGAGATACCTAAAGGTTTTGACAGAGTACTTTGGGTGTTTTTATGGGTTCATGTTCAACCCAAGATTATGGAAAATGGTTCTGGAATTCACAGCAGGATTGGAATATAGTGAGTTGGAAGCTACATGGTTTCTTTCAGGAGTACATACCTTAGTGACTGAGGAACAGGATTAGTCATTCATATGCTGGGTAGAAAAGAAGCATCCTTTGAGAAGGAAGTTATGATGCAAATGCTCGAAATTGATAGTTGAGTATGATGACAGACACGTTCTATGGAATTTAGAGGTGATCTGGTTTTTCAAGAAATACTTGCCAGAGTTAGAACCTGATGGAATAAGATTGATGGAATTGAGTATGGGTTGAGTGTTGGCTAACCACAACACATACAAATGGTCATCAGTTAACATGCTTTTATGGCATAAGAAATGGACTTGTCATTCTGATATAGGCTTGTGGTATAAGATCTTCTCAAATACGTTGATGGTTGAACAATTTCCAATTTGTGGTTGGGGCGTTAGATAAGGGAGAATGGGGGATGAGGGGTG
>BQNB010030566.1:0-27500 GCA_026074375.1 Tanacetum coccineum | reverse complement strand
GGGGGGGGGTGGGGGGGGGGGGTGGGGGGGGGGGGGGAGGGGGGGTGGGGGGGGGGGGAGGGGGGGGGGGGGAGGGGTGGTGGGGGGGGGGGAGGGGGGCGGGAGGGGTGGGACGGGGGGGAGGTACCAAGGCATTTGATGTTAGCAGGTTTCAGTTCTTGGTTGTTACTATTGGGATGATAAATCCATAAGCTGCATTGGTTAAAGGGAGGCAATATGCTGTGTTGTATAGTTTGTATGAAGAAACATGTTAACCATAGGTGATGCATTTCCAGAGGTTTGATAGTATTTAGAGAGTCATTGAGAAGAGTTACTGATGGTACTGAAGCACTCCTGATACCTACATTGTTCATTCTTTGGTTGGACAAAGTTAGTACCGACAGTGCAAAGTTAGTACCGCTGGGCAAAGTTTGTACCGCTATAGAGACGTTGAAGAAAAATACCGCCAAGGGTACAAAGTGTAAATTGAAACGGTTTCCTTGAAATTAGGTCTCCTAAACCTATATAAACCCATCTCAATTGCACAGTTCCTTACGCAATCTCTCTCAAATACATTCGTATCTACAAGCCCTAATATCTCTCTTAACGACGATCACTCTTTCGACCACAATGGATGTTCTTGATTCATGTCCTAAGCACAACACGGTCGTGTATCTGGAGAAGTCTGAAGGGAATGCAAAGTTTCACGAAATCATTGATTTTCTTAAGCGCAGTTGCATTCATCATGCTCTCACTGTAAGTCCTGTTGTCTCTTCTACATTTATCGAACAGTTTTGGACATCTGCTAAGTCCAAAATAATCAACAATGTTAGGCACATTACTGCCAAGTAGCTGGCAAGTCTGTGTCTATCTCTGAGGCATCAATAAGGAAGTGGATCTTCTTTTTGATGATGATGATGGGTTAGGACTCTTTACTCTAATCAGGCTATATTTTTGCTATCCAGTTATAGGTTATGAGGGGGTTTAATCAGTGTGAACTATTTAATAAAGCTTTGTTTTCACCCCAATGGAGGTTTTTATTTCATACAATAAATCATTGTCTTAGTTCCAAATAGGTCCTTTTGGGGATCAATTCCTACTAACATTGTACTGCTGTATTGCTTAACATCTAATCAGCACCAGTATTAAATTTTTCAAATTAATCTTTGTGGTATGCTTAGACTTTAGATGCTAAGGAAGAAGTTTGTAATGTACCAACGTTTTTTTCTATTCTTTTTAGGTAAAAAAATAGTTTAATGTTACATGTACTTTAGATCATTTTCTTGTAAATACTTTAATAGTCTAGTCTTTTCTTTAATGTTAAAAGGGTACACATTTCTCAAGGAAGTAACCCTTTGTTTGCTACTATGTTGGTACAACCAACTCAGAATGAGGGTGCTCCTTCAAAAAGACCATCTGAAGCACAACCTACACCCTCTCCCACTCTCACTAGTGAAGTAACTAATGAGCCACAGACTGACTCATCTCCTGCTCAAACTAGTGAGGTACTATTGAGCAACATACAGACCTATCTCCAAGACTTCACCAATAATTTGATTCCTGATTCTTTACCAGAAACTTCTGGGGAATCTTGGAGGTCATTCCCTCAGTGATAAATTCCCTTTCAGGGAATAAGGGTGACATGACTCTCCAAGTTGTCTATGATCGGTGTCTCTCTTTATGTGCAACAGGTTTCAGATCAAGCAAGGAAATACAACACTTGTAGGCTCAGATCATAACGCTTAAGATAGCATGTAAAGCCTGTCATCAAACACCATAGAGCATGGCTGAAAAGTGTCTCATTGAAGCAAAGATTGACAAGAAAGAGCTTCTCAAAGAAACAAAGGGTGCACAAAGAGTCTGTATCCAAACAAGGGAGGAAGTTTGCTAAAGGTGAATCATCAGTTCAAAGAGATCCTCTATTTGATGAGATTCCTGAAGATACAGTTGATCATATGGACACAGAGAATGCTCAGGATGTGGAGAGGACAAGAGAAATAGTGGATGAAGACAAGGAGATTGATGAGAATATACTTAGTACTGAAGATGTACTTAGTACTGACAAGGAGGCAGTTAGTACCGACAAGGAGAAAGTTAGTACTGACAGACCAATAGTTAGTACTGACGGATCCAAAGTTAGTACTGACAGGCAAATTGAAGGTACCGATGAACAAAATGAAGGTACTGAAGAGCAAATTGAAAGTACTGATGGGCAAAGAAAAGGTACTGAAGATCATACTGAAGAAGGAAGTGCTACTCAAGCCACTCAAACACCTACTTCTACAATATTTGGAGATGATGAAACAATAGCTAAGGTTCTTCTCAACATGAGTCAAGCCAAAGCAGTTTCTAGAGAAAAGGAGAAAGGTGTAGAGTTGAAGGATTAGATGAAATGATAGCCTCAGACCTACCTCTACAGATCACTTCTGACATTAAAGCCTCTTTCAAAAAATTTGATCCAAAAGACAAAGGAAATATGAAAATTTGAAGAGGATGATGGAATCTGAAAGTGAATATCGATGGTATTCCTGATGTTGAGATGATAGTTTTAAACAGCTTGAAAGTGATGAAGAGATGGCTAGGAAGATACAGAGAGTGAAGGTGAAGTGGAAAGAAACAGAATAGTGAAGAAAAAGCTACCAATGAAAGCTATCTAAAAAAACTTTGATGATCTTAAAGGCAGGATTGAGGCAGATAGACTTCTTGCTAAAAAGCTTCAAGAACAAGAAAGAGAGCAATTTACAATAGAAGAAAGAGCAAAATTCCTTCATGACACAATTGCTGCTCAAAGAAAATTCCTTGTCTACAGAGTTCATTAGGCCATCAGGAACAGACCACCAACCAAGAATCAACTGAGAAATCAAATGATGACCTACTTGAAGCATGTAGGAAACTTCAAGCATGCTGAATTGAAAATCAAGAAGTTTGAGGAAGTACAAGTCCTGTATGAGAAGATTAAGAGGTCAGATGAAGATTTTATCTCTATTGGGTCTGCTGAAGATGAAAGACTGATCAAAAGGATGAATGAGAAAGGAGTTGATTCCTCTAAAAGTGAAGTGATCAAGGAGGAGAATAAAGAAGAAGCCAAGGAGGAGAATAAAGAAGAAGAAAGTACCAGAAAGAGAAAACTTGGTACTAGGAAAAAGAAGATACATTCAAAACACTTCTGAAGATGATAGTGAGAAAGAGAATGATGAGCTGAGATTACACTTAACTATAGCTCCAGATGAGGAAAAGGAAGTAGATTATGAAATACTTGACAGAAAATATCCTATCAAAGAATGGAAAACAGAGTGTCTTGGAACTAAACCACAGGCTGATAAAGCTGAACATTTAGAAGAAATTAATCAAAATGTGGTGATTAGAAGCAATGGACAAAAGAGATATTTTAGCACTTTGATGAGGGTATTGTCCATATTTGATAGAGAAGATTTGAATGCTGTGTATCAACTGGTAATGGACAGATATCAAGATGAGATACCTGAAGGTTTTGATAGAGTACTTTGGGGAGATCTGATGGTTATGTTCAATCCAGATGATGAAGATGAGTTTTGGAATTCACAGCAGGATTGGAATATAGTGAGTTGGAAGCTACATGGTTCTTCAGGGGTACTATTACCTTAGGACTGAATAAAGGGATTAGTCACTCATATGCTGGTGAGATAAAGTATCTTTGAGAATGAAAGTAATCGGAGCAAATGCTGAAGTTTAAGTGAGTCTGAAGAAGATAGTTACTAGGCATTAGAGTTGATTGATTTATAAAAATTACTTGCAGATTTAGAACCGAAGAATAGGTTGATGAATTAAGAAGGGTTGAGTGTTGGCTGAACCACCACACAACAAATGGTCATCAGTTTACCATGCTTAATAGGCATAAGAACTGGCTAGTCCACAAGGAAACTACATATGGTAAAGGCTTCTCAAATCGTTTATGTTTAACAATTTAACAAAAATTTGTAGGGTTCTCAAACCTCACCTTGTTTCATGGTTAAGAGTTGGCTTGTCCATGATCATTACAGTTCATGGTAATGGACTAATCAAATCTGATGATAGCTGAGTTTGCCTAAAAAACTATATGGTTTCAATGCACCATGTTATGGAAATGATGCAATTGGATAGTCTAAAAAGACAAACGGTATTTGGTAAAGGGACAAATCCATTCCGTTGATGGTTGACTGTTTACCAAAATAACTGTATGGTAATTAATATCACCATATTTTTAAAATAAGAGGTTAACTATCCCAGAGCAAACGACTACTGGTAAAGGAACATCAAATCCGTTAATGGCTGGTAGTTTGCCAAAAACTACAAAGCCAACTTAGTTGGATTGTTGCTGAAAAGATGTTGCTGTGTTGCTGAGAAGACAGTTGCTGCTGAAGAAGGATAGAGTTTAAAAGATCAAGAGATAATAAAGTGTTTGGATACATCCTCTAAGAGCTTAAGAAGATAAATCTGAAGAAACATGAAGTTAAAAGAGTTCAACATTCATGTTTAAGGGAGGATTGTTAGGATTTATGTTTTCCTAACTTAGTACCGACAGTACAAATAGTTAGTACTGATAGTTATAGTTAGTACTGACAGTACAAAATGTTAAGTACTGATCAGTTAGTTAGTACCGATAGTAGAAAATAGTTAGTACCGTTTAAGAGATATGTATGAGATATTTTAGGAAAAGATATGTACGCGTTTTGTAAGCCTGTTAGGGTTTATCCTTGTTCTATAAAAGGATTCCTATTGGCATAGTTAGAGACACGACCTCAAGATATCTCATAGCAAAAATCATATCTCAATAGTTAGTAATCTGTAATCATTCAAAGCAGATTAATAGAAGTTATTATTTAGTTCTTCATTGTTTTTCTTAGTACTTGTGTTAAGATTCCGCATTAACACATAGTATTCATAATCAGTGTTTCTACATAGTCAACTATATTTATACATCTTGGCTATCATCCTTAATAGGCTGCAGAGATCTATTCAACAAGGGACTCACAGATACAATTACATGTACATTTATTTAACAAAGTACGATTTAATTAATATTTCAACTTTTTAAAGTTTAACAAAAACTATTAGGTGGTGGTGTAACTATATAACATGTGATATTTTATTTAGATAAAATACATTATGCTTATACGACCTACAATTAATTAGGTTGCATTCGGATTGCCGAGACGATTTACATATTTGATTTAGATAATCAAATCATTCACTTACGGTGAGTTCATAGCCCCGCTTTTATACTATTACATTGATTTACAACTTTGAGGGTGAAAACATGCATTGTTTTACGATTGGACGCAAGTACTTTTATACAAATTACGAGTTTGCTTAAGTAGCTATAACCCACTATGCCCATGAATCATGAACTGTTAATTACTAGATTGTAAGCATGAATGTTATGAATAGATCTATTTGGGATTGACATCCCGTTCGGGTGAGTAGCGCTCACTAGTTTCAAATGTACTCAAACAATGAATGTATACCATGTCGGAACAATTTGGATGTTGCGGGTTGAACATCTACACGGGCACATTATTTGCATTAATTTGCATACATATATGTTGTAGCTTCAGTGTCATGAGCTTAGTGCATTTCATAATTACTTTTGAGATATTGTATGTGTTACATGTCTTACATTTGAAAATCTTGCGGTCCTACTTTATACATTTATTAAACCTATGAATTCACCAACTTTATGTTGACGTTTTAAAGCATGTTTTTCTCATGTTAATAAGGTACAAGAATAAGGATACATTGGGGGTCAACATTTTGCGAATCATTTTGCATGGAGATTTAAATGCATTACATTTCGGAGTAATTGTTATGTATCAAAATCTTTACATTTTCATGGGTGAACAATTTAAGCTACGAGCTTCTGTAACAAACAAGTTTATTTAATCCAATGTATCATTTTCAAACGACTCATATAGAGGTTGTTCTCATATCTTGTGTTGTTGATCTATGATGTAACACTCTCAGACCGATATTTCGTTGTGACCCAATTTGGGGATGTTACAAGAATAATATATAAGAAGCTATCCGCTTATGATTTGGAGTTACCATGAAAGGAAACGAAGCCGAAGAAGAAATCCTCCAGTGATACTTCAGGAAATATGCTCTAGTATTTTGATGATAACTTCTTAATACTAACTCCTTTGAAGTTGATTCAAGCGGCCATTAATAGAAGAAAGTGGTATCTACAACTTTCGTGTTTTGGGTAAGACCCGTATCACAACTAACGAGCCACAAGATTGCAATTACTACAATTATGCTAAAGAGTTTACGGTGTAACCTCACAAATAGATTACACCATAAACTTTCCATGTCAAGTTTATGGCGTAACCAAACAAATAGATTACGCCATAAACTTTCCATGTCATGGTTACGGCGTAACCTCACAAATAGATTACGCCATAAAGTCCATTTTGCCTATATTTTGGAATGTCTACATCAGCAAGGTTACGGCATAACATCACGAATTAGTTACGTCGTAAACCATCAGAAACCTATAAATAGGGGCCGAAATTAGCCTTAAAAGTCATCCTTTTCTCCTCCCTTCTGAGGGAACTACGAGGACATCATCCCAAGTCATTTTTCAGCACTCACTAGCCGTTCTAGGATGAAGAATCCGGTCCTGATCAACATCATCGTATAAGTTTGGTTTGATTATCATGTTCTCTTTACTTTCATTAAGCAACATTACTTTTGATTGTAACGGCATGATTTTTGGCTTATTAATATATGTGTTATCCTTGTTATTAAAGAATTGTCATTGCAATTTGATTGTCTTGTTGGTTATTTGGTTGTCATGCTTTGATCATAACATGAGTAAATACTTGTTAGAAGCCCTAGTGGGTATTTTAAGCCAAATACTATGATGCCAAGTTTCTATAACCAACAGGATCTTGATTTTGGGTACTATTACCAATTGACCTGAGATTTAGTAATTATAAGCTAGGATTCGATGACCTTTCGGTCCTTGTTATTCCAGCTAGAATAGGTTTGAATTGTGGCGTTGATTAAGATATAACTAGGATAACACACTTTCTCTCTTAATCGCATTTAAAACAAATTTAATTCTTGTTAATTATTTACTTACAATTTCTTGCAATTATAAAATAAATTCTGCTTTCAAAAATCATGACAATTAAAACTCAGATTTGTAACCGCCCTTTAGCTCTTAAGATGACCTCGGATTTACCAAAACTACATTACTTACGATCAGGTTCTCTGCCCGTTAGTGCGTTTATAAGGTGAAACGAGTTTTATAAATTTAAAACTTGGTAAATAACTATTTAAAAGAATATAAGCATCAAGTTTTTGGTGCCGCTACCGAGGAGCTAAGTAGGTTTTGAATTTGAGTTTTTGTATTCATTTTGTTTTGATTTTTCAGTTTACTGTTATTTTTATTTTTCCTTTTTTGTGAGCATATTCTACTAATTTCTCTTGTTGGTTTCCAGGAAAAAATGAGTGATATAGATATCAACACGCTATCCATTGAACAATACATGGCTTGGACTCAAAGGGACAGACTAGGCGTAGTTATACCCGTACTTAAGAATGACGTCGAATTCGAGATCAAAAGCCAGTTTATGATTGAACCAAGTTGTAACCTTTTCGCAGATACTGATGATGAGATGCCCACAAACATGTGCGGAGAGTATTAGAAATCACGGATCTTTTTCATATTCCTGGTACCACTCGTGACGCTGTGATGCTTAGACTGTTTCCTATTACACTCACTGGGGCATCTAGGAGATGGAAGAACCTACTTCCTGCAGGATAAATCAGTACATGGGATCTTCTAGAGAAAGCATTTATTAGAAAATATTGTCCACCTTTATAAACTGCAAAGAAATTAGAAGAGACTCAAAATTTCAAACAAGGGATAGACAAGACACTATACCAAGCTTGAGAGAGGTACAATGATCTACTATTCAAATGTCTGCAGCACGATCTGAACAATCATCAAAAGGTTCATATTTTCTACAAAGGTTTAGACATCCCCTCCTAAAAAATGGTCGACTCTCAAGGGCTTATCCCCATGATGCCACCTTCTCAAGCCCTTAAAGCAATACAAATCATGGCTGACCTTTCGCAAAATTGGTATAATGAAGCAACCACTTGGCAAGGGAACAATAGTAACCCAAATGACATTGCTCTTATCACTAAAAGAATTGATAACTTAGGATTTGATATGCAAAAGCTTCAAGAGAATATTCATGCTATACAGGTGATGCATCTAACCAAAGAGCGTTCTCTCAAAGAAGATGACAAGGTAGGTGAATAGGTTAAGTATATAGGATTCTTGGAAGAAACCATCAATAGATTATAGAAGAATCAATTAAGAAGCAATCTGCGTTGGATGAATGAATTAGAAAATTCTGGGATGATACGGACATGAGATTAAGGATGATAGACGCTGCAACAAAGAACTTGCAGGGAAAATCTGAGAAATTAACCCAGGAAATCCTGACAAGTAGTATAGCTGACAAAGCAAAAGCAATAATGGGAAGTGAAATGAAAGTCAAGAAGGAGCCAGTTCCTTTTGATGAGTCAACTATGCCATCTAGCCAATTCCCTGGGTATTTAAAGGAACAGGAGGATGAAGCACAAGCTTTTAGAACGCTTGAAAGCTTAAAGAAGTTAAAGATTAATCGATCTCTTATTCGTACTGTCAAAAGAATGCCAGAATACCTTATGCATGTAAAAGACGTGTTTTCTAGTAAGAATCCGATTATGGAAAAGGATGCGGTAAGGCTCAATGATAGATGCACGACAGTTTTACAAAATCAACCACCTCTAAAGGAAAATGATCCAGGGAGTTTTACTCTTCTTTGTCTTATTGGTAATTCTAAAATTAGGAGTGCTTTAGCCGATCTAGGAGCTAGTGTTGATGTAATGCCATTCTTCATGTTTAAAAAATTACAAATAGGAAATTTTCAACCAACTAATATGATGGTAGAAATGGCCGATATGACTAAGAAAGCTCCTAAGGGAATTATAGAAAACGTACTAGTGCAAATTGATAAGTTTATTTTTCCAGTAGACTTTGTTATAATAGATATGGTAGAAGACCCTAATGTACCTTTGATTTTAGGAAGACCTCTTCTAGAAACCGCTCACACATATATAGACGTTTTTAACAGACGAATTTCACTTGGGGTAGAGGAGAAGAGAGTTTCTTTCAAAATAACTGAACCTATGAATGATCCTTACATAAATTACGAATTTGTTTGTATGATTGAATGTTCTAGAAAAACTCATAAAGAAGAGCTTGAGCTGCTTCTAGCCAGTGACACTCAATCATCTTTTACAAAGATGAAGGAGCAATCATGTATTGTAAATTCAAAATCCGATCCCTTCATTCAACAGGTAAATGCCTTACCAGGAACAAGCCAATCATCAAAGTCTTCAATCAAAATAGGTAAGAAAAGGGGGGAAATTACATCGCCTCTAAGGTATGATTCTAACTTATCATTTTACGACCCTAACGATAATTTACGCACCCCTAATGTTTATTGTTGCTTTTCCCCACACTTTATTTCAATAAGGGGATCGACACCTCTTTTCTTTATAAATAAGGGGTGGAGTCAAGCTCATGACTCGAACAAAAATAAGCACTTCGTGGGAGGCACCACATGCTTATCCTTGTATTTATGTTTTGTCTTATTTCACTTCAATTTTGCATATTAGTTGGTTTGAATGTTTCTCACATTATTTGCAGGTTCCAAGTAATAAGGATGTTAAAATCAAGACTAGCTCAAAATTGTGTGGTAACAATGCTGTTGTAGCAGCAGTTACATCATAACAACTATGGTTATGTCGTAACCATTTCATTTATGGCCTAAACCCTCTTATGGTTACGCCATAACATATAGAACCAAAAAATTTAAATTACCACATTATTACGGCGTAACCATCGGGGTTTCGCTGTAGCCTTTTTCTAAAAACCTTAAAAATAAGTTTAAAACTACTGCTAAACCTTGTATAACTAAATAAACTTTGTGGTTATGTTCTCTGGAAACCCTCACAAGACTTCACTCGTCCACGTAGTCCACCAAGTGGTTTAAAAGGCTTGTTGCATATGCTAAATGCAACCGTGATTCCTACGAACGTGAGTTAGGATTGTATTTCTATTATGTACTTTTTGGTATCTTTCTTTTAGCCGGATTTATGCTTTTGGTATTAGTTTTCTTGCAGCAATTACAGGATGATGCACATGAAGGGGTGCTAGGTTAATGATTGGCTACAGGAACGCATTTCGAATCCGGATTAGTTAGATACATGCCTAAGATGATGATGGGATATTTGTGATTGTGGATGTTGCTCAAAGAAGCAAACTTGAAGCATGGCTTAGAGCATGCTGTCTCTTTCGAGTAAAATTTAGGGGAGTTTCTTGTTCTAATTCTACTCTTTTCTTTTTATTTCATTTTCTTAATGTACAATAGAGACATTTTACAAATCAAGTAGGGGGATGAGAGTAGAATTATCACTTGACAAATATTTGCCTTTAATTTCCTAGTTTTCTTTGAAAAATGGTGCTAGTTTTATATTTTTGACATGTTTTTCTTACTAAACTAGAATTAATCTTTGCCGAATGAACATTACCCTTTATTATTACTTGGTGAAGTTTAAGCATGATGTTCCTTTTTCATCTCATTATACAAAAATCCACCAAAATATTAAGTGTGCCGGTAGTATTGTAGACTTTAGAACATGGCATGTACATCATTTCGAGACCTAATTGATAAGCAAGAATAGATGGTTCAAGAAGGCAACATTTAGGAATTCACCCAAACAGCCATTATGTGTGTGTTTATCGACTTATTACACTCACTTGTCGACCTCCCGTGTTAAAACCCTTTTGTTGCACACATCATTAGTGCAAGATACCCCTAGATCACCCTTATTGAGCCAATTTGTGTCTTCACCATTATTATATGTTTCGTTACACCATTTTGCCTTAGCCAACCCTGTAGTCTATATTTATCTTTGTGTTGAAATTTCTGGCTACCTAAGTCCATGGTTCAGGAAAATGGTTTGAAGATTGGCACTTACTTTGATGATATATCATTTTGATCATGAAAGACCCCCGGTATTATCACTTTTGATACTGTTTATCTCAAGTAGGGGGATATGTTATATGTTATATACAGGGGTATTGTAAAAAAAGAAGAAAAAATGTGGTGCAACTATAAGCCACCTAGTGATTTAACTCCTGATGTTGGTTACGTGTTATAAAACCAACTAAGTAAAAAGGTGGTGCAACTATAAGCCACCTAGTGATATAACTCCTGATGTTGGTTACGTGTTATAAAACCAACTAAGTATAAAGGTGGTACAACTATAAGCTACCTAGTGAAGAATGGGTTAGCATGCTCTGCAAGATCTCATTATTAGCTAACCTATTATGATGATATGATCAGATTTTCGCACTTGAAGACTTGACCTATGGATGGACAATAACCGGTTATGGATACCTTAGATTATATAGGACTATTTGTTTTATGTTTCTATCTTAACACCAATTAAATGTGTATCTCATGTCTATCCTTACCCTTTGTATCACCCATTAAGCATGTGTGTCACCCATGTTGCCTTTAAGAATTGTTTAGACCCTAACTCTAACTGGTGCAGATTTGTATACTTTCCAAACTTAGGATATAATACATGCTATGACTGTGCAATTGAGTGATCACCCCAAAAATGAAACACTTAGACTAGTTGAGAGTTAAGTGAATTTGATCCCCTTTTCGTGAGGTGTTCGGCTTTGATGAAATCTAGCATAAGTCTTTTACAGATTCATTTCTTCAAGTTAAATTGGAGAAATCTTTTTATGAATTATTCTAACAGGTCTACTTGAGGGCAAGCAGAATTCAAGTGGGGGGATATTTGATAACATCAAATATTTGATACTTTTTATTGTCAATTTTCCCCTAAAAATACTTGCAATTATCCTAGAAACACATGAATTTGATACATTTACTGTTATTTTGTTGTTTTCAGGTAAAATGCAAGTAAGTAGCAAGAAACGCGAGAATTGGACACTAAACAAGGCGTTGGAGCAAAAAGACATTATTAATGGATACTTCTACAAAAGAATAATATATAAGAAGCTATCCGCTTATGATTTGGAGTTACTATGAAAGGAAACAAAGCCGAAGAAAAAATCCTTTGGTGATACTTTGAGAAATATGCTCTAGTATTTTGACAATAACTTCTTCATACTAACTCCTTTGAAGTTGATTCAAGCGGCCATGAATAGAGGAAAGTGGTATCTACAACATTCGTGTTTTAGGTTAGAGCCGGATCACAACTAACGAGCCACAAGATTGAAATTACTACAATTGTGCTGAAGAGTTTACGGTGTAACCTCACAAATAGATTACGCCATAAACTTTCATGTCATGGTTATGGCGTAACCAAACAAATATATTACGCCATAAAGTCCATTTTGCCTATATTTTGGAATGTCTACATCAGCAAGGTTACGGCGTAACATCACGAATCAGTTACGCCGTAAACCATCAGAAACCTATAAATAGGGGCCGAAATCAGCCTTAAAAGTCATCCTTTTCTCCTCCCTTCTGAGGGAACTACGAGGACATCATCCTAAGTCATTTTCTAGCACTCACCAGTCGTTCTAGCAGGAAGAATCCGGTCCCGATCAACATCATCTGACAATGATCGAAAAGACCTTTTCGGGGGGTCTTGGTTGATCAAAATACATAAAATGAATCATTGTGGTTTTAGTAAGAGAAAGTAGAGAGAGGGTGAGATGAACACAAAAAGGGTAGGTTAGATTAGAAGAGAAAAGAGAAAAATACAAGTGAACATCTACCACCCCTCATGGAGAGCCATGAGGGGTATTTATACTAAAAGAAAAAGCAAACTATTCCTAGTTTACATAAATGACCCCTGCATGACACGCAGTGTCCAAGACCAGTCCAATTCACGTGTAAGACACCAGGTTTACTAAAAAGTGAGGCTAACAATCTCCCTCCAAGATGGCGTCACACGTGAATTGGTTACAATGTTCCCTACAAGCAAAATAAAGAAAAATGATAAGAATGAAGTCCAGTATTCCTTGAGAATATCTTCGACGATCTGCTTGAATACTCCAGCTTTATTTCTTCAGCTTGTAGACGAACATACTGCTGAAATCTTCAGCTCCCTCCCAAACAGACACCCCTGAGACAGATAAGAATTAATACACCATGCTTAAGGGAGGGATGATATCATCAACATCGTCTCCCTTAGGAAGCGTTCCAGTTTTGTTTGAATTCAGCCCAAAGTACATATTTTATCTCTTTTCTGAAGTCAAAAACGTAGCACCAAAATTAATTAAGACCCGGAAAAGCACTTTTCTCCCTCCAGGAAAGTGCAGATGTGAATTGCTACACCAAAGTCAACTAAGTCCCGAGTGTATGCAATGTGTTCCTCTATGTAGTCTAAATGGTAACATCAAAGTCAACTAAGTCCCGGATGTACCCATCTAAATTGTTTCACCAAAGTCAACTAAGTCCTGAGTGAAAGCAATTAATCCCGCTGTGTAGTTGAAACTGTAACATCAAAACGGTAACATAAAAAATCAACTAAGTACCGGATGTACACATTTCTCCCTCCAGGATGATAACTAACTGAGGAATCATCCTACACATGTGTACATCATATGTCAACTGGAACTGCTTACTTAGCTTCATAGCCCGTGATTGCATAAGCAATTAACCTGTGAGAAGATGTCGGTACTCTTTTTACAAATCTCTCTTGATCAACCTGATCTAAATCCCCTTATCTATTCTGTAGGCTAATACTGATGACCACAGATGGAGATAAGCCGATGAAACGAACCCGAGAATGAAGCAACAATCCTTGACTTGTGACTTAATCTTGTACTATCCGTGTGACGAAGAGCGGTGTAGAGGCAAATCTCTGAGTACCATATACTCACCCAAAAGTACACAAAAAATACATCACCACTTGAAATCTCCTCAACTACGTGAGACACTGAGTACTACAATGTAACTCCTTAAAGTGATAGCTACTTTGTGGGTATAG
Organism: Tanacetum coccineum; assembly: GCA_026074375.1. Classification (NCBI taxonomy): domain Eukaryota; kingdom Viridiplantae; phylum Streptophyta; class Magnoliopsida; order Asterales; family Asteraceae; genus Tanacetum; species Tanacetum coccineum. The sequence goes on along the minus strand of BQNB010030566.1, from coordinate 13,460 downwards.
GTAGAAAGAATCACAAAAGCAACTAGATATTGAAGTCTTCATCACAAACCGTATATGCCCGAACAAGTCATCTTCATTGAGGAGGTACAAAGAACCGAAGACGAAATAAGTACACTCCTCGTGAAATACTACTTCAATCCCAAATAAGTAACATCTAACAAGAACTCCGTAGTCATTACAATTCAATAATATCCGTTTTGAATGAAGGTGAATTTTGATAAGGATCGTTTTAAGTGTAATGTATTGTGTTTGTTGTGTTGTTGTTCGTGATTTTTGATAAAAGTTATGATCGTTAACGGATATCGGCTTAAAAATTTATCATGAAAACAGACCATCTAAGTAATAAAACCCGGTCACTTAAACTTTACCCGACAAAATATTGTTTTACTACCCGGCTCATATCCATTAATACAATACTTTATAATACCAAATAGTACCAATTCAAACCATTTCAGCCCAAGGAATTCGTCCATCACAAAATACACGGCCCACTTTAAAAATCAACCTCGGCCTATGTATTGGTTAAGATCCGGCTGCCAAAAATCCACCAGCCCAAGATATAAATTCAGTTAAAGGCCCACTACTAATCAACCCAACCCTAACATTTAGGGTATATAATATCACTTAACGTTGAGACCCTAATTTTCCTCATAGTTCATCCAACCCTAACCCTCAATTGAAAGTTCAACCGGCCCCATATCTTCTTCTCCTAAAAATAAGAACGCAGCCACACGATTACTCTCTTCTTTAAGATCGATTCAATTATCTCCAAATCATATCAATGACAACAAACAACCACCCCTTTATGTATTCCAGTTAATAAAACCGAACCAAGAATCTTCTTTCTTTATTCATGTAACCGAAGCATACGAGAACACGACATCAAGATCCTTTGGAGGGTCTCAGGTAGGGTCTACTTGTATTTATGTGTCAATCGAAACAAAGCTTGATTATGACAAAATTGTTATCAATCATTCTTTAGTTTCATACATTGAATGATGGTTATACCTTCACAAATCGATGAGGAAGTTTTTTTCGTGTTATTGATCTTTAAAGGTCAAGAAATTATTTGCAAAACACGAAACATATGATCTATGATTTTTATTTAATTATATGTCGAGTCTTGATGAGGATGGGAGAGTATGTAGATATGAAGTTGTAGTAAGATGATTGTATATGAGGGTTGTTGATGTTGTTGTTATTATAACTGTGATGGTTGATGTTGATTATTGGTGTAGTTGATTGTGGATTATTTGGTTGTGTTTTGATGAAATGGGTTATGATTATTTTTGTCGAGTCTGTGATCTTATTCTACCTTTCTTTGACCTTGACTCGACACAGACTCAGTTGAGTCGACTCGGGTCAACTCGGTAAATACCGAGTTGACTCAGTTTGGGTTTAGATCGGGTCTCAAGTGACACAAACTAGATCGGGTCCTCTTGGTTGAAAATTAGATCTGTTCCACTTGTTTGCAAACTAGATCGGGTCCTTCTTGGTTGAAAACTAGATCGGTTCCGTCTTGAAAGACTAGATCGGGTCCTTCTTGGATGACTAGATCGGCATGGTGACTAGATCGGGTCCAAGACTAGATCGGGTCTAAGACTAGATCGGTTGTTGCTGTCGTCCTTGTGGTCCATGTACCTTTCTTTTGTCTTTAAACCGAAACAACAAAAACCCCAATCCATGTAGCTAGAAATGGGGATCTTGTCTCTTCCTTGTTATTTTTTCAATCCGAGAAGACCACAAATAGACCTAGAAATTAAGTTTGTAAATAAGTTGGAATAAGCTTAGAAATAAGCATGAGAGAAAAGAGAAGAAAAAAAAGAACAGGTGAGCTGCTAAGATTTGGATGAAAAGGATAAAAAACTCATAAAAAAATGTAAAAAAAATAGTAAAAAACTATTATAAAACAGTTTATCATAACAACCAAAGACAAACTCGTACACTTTTTAATCGAAAAATAAGCTACGAAATAAGCTTAAAATAAGCTCTAAATAAGTTGAAAAAACACGAACACAACCACACACAATACAAAACACCCCCGGTTAGCTCTTGATACTAATTGACAATGATCGAAAACACCTTTTCAGGGTCTTGGTTGATCAAAATACATAAAATGAATCATTATGGTTTTAGTGAGAGAAAGTAGAGAGATTGTGAGATGAACATAAAAAAGGAAGGTTAGATTAGAAGAGAAAAGAGAAAAATACAAGTGAACATCTATCACCCCTCATGGAGAGCCATGAGGGGTATTTATACTAAAAGAAAAAGAAAACTATTCCTAGTTTACATAAATGACCCCTGCATGACACGCAGTGTCCAAGACTAGTCCAATTCACGTGTAAGATGCCAGCTTCACTAAAAAGTGAGGCTAACATCATCGTATAAGTTTGGTTTGATTATCATGTTCTCTTTACTTTCATTAAGCAACATTACTTTTGATTGTAACGCCATGATTTTTGGCTAATTAATATATGTGTTATCCTTGTTATTAAATAATTATCATTGCAATTCGATTGTCTAGTTGGTTATTTGGCTATCATACTTTGATTATAACATGAGTAAATACTTGTTAGAAGCCCTAGTGGGTATTTTAAGCCAAATACTATGCTGTCAAGTTTCTGTAACCAACAGGATCTTGATTTCGGGTACTATTACCAATTGACCCGAGATTTAGCAATTATAAGCTAGGATTCGATGACCTTTCGGTCCTTGTTATTTCAGCTAGAATAGGTTTGAATTGTGGCGTTGATTAAGATATAACTAGGATAACACACTTTCTCTCTTAATCGCATTTAAAACAAATTTAATTCTTGTTAATTATTTACTTATAATTTCTTACAATTATATAATAAATTCTGCTTTCAAAAATCATGACAATTAAAACTCAGATTTGTAACCGCCCTTTAGCTCTTGGGACGACCTCGGATTTACCAAAATTACACTACTCATGATCGGGTTCTCTGCACGTTAGTGCGTTTGTAAGCTGAAACGAGTTTTATAGATTTAAAACTTGGTAAATAATTATTTAAAAGAATATACGCATCACTAACCCAAGGAATCGGGCTACTATCCAAGATGGAAGAGTTACGGTCCAGTCAGTTCAGGGAAGACAAACTCAGGGGTATGCATGCAATGGTGGTAGGAGTAATGCTACAGCTACAAGGGTTAACAGAACTGAGGGAACCAACATAGCAGGTCAGGCAAAGGTTATCCGATGTTACAACTGTCAAGAGAGGACATATGGCAAGACAGTGTACTAAACCTAAACGGCCAAGGAATTCAACATGGTTCAAAGAGAAGGCGATGCTTGCTGAAGCTCTAGAATCTATGGTTGTCTTGGATGAAGAACAAATGGCATTTTTAGCAGATAATGGGGACTGAGTTGTAACAACCCCCTAATAGGGTCGCAGCGGAATAATGTCCTGGAGTGTTACTTCATAATACAACAACATAAGATATGAGAGAACGACCTCTAATGAGTCATTTTAAAAGATACATTTGATTGATTGAAATGTTTCTTACAAAAGCTCCAAGCTTAAATTGTTCATCGATGTGAAAACATAAAGGTTTTGATACATAACAAAATGTCCCAAAATGTATTGCAGTAAATCTTTAATGCATTTAGACTCCAAAATGATGCTTCTAAATGTATCCATGTTGTGCACTTATTGACCTGAGAAAAACATGCTTAAAAACGTCAACATAAAGTTGGTGACTTCACAGGTTTATGTAATGTATAAAGTAGGACTGCAAGATTCAAAGTGTATGACAATGTAACACATACAATATCACAAAAGTAATTACGAATGCACTAAGTTCATGGCACTGAAGCTACAACATGTATGAATTGCATATTAATGCCAACAAAGTGCCCGTGTAGATGTTCAACCCGCAACATCCCAAATCAGACATGGTATACGTCTGTTGGTTCAATCCGTCGAACCTAGTGAGCGCTGCTCACCCGAACGGGGATGTCAATCCCAAATAGATCTTGTTAGGTCTTGATTATCTTGAATCATACATGATCATCAATGAAAGCTTAGAGAGAATAGTAGAGGAAGAGAAGTATTTAATTTTCAAATATTATAAAATAGAGGGAAAAAGAAAAAGAATATTACAAGGCTTAACCCCCTAATGGTGATTAAGAGGGGTATTTATAGGAGAGGGAAGGAAGCTTCCCTTCCTTTATTTTTCTAATGTTTCACTTCTAGTCCCTAGACTTTGGTAATTATGCTATTTCTTACTTTTAGCATAATAAACCTTATTACAAGCTATATTATTCTTAACAAAATAAAGACTAATGACTAAATATAATAAAACCACATAATTGACACTTTTCTTGAACCTAACAATCTCCCCCTAAGGGTTGATTATTCTGGGCGTTCCCTTCATGGTCCAAGTGGTTTTCCACTCACATACATCTCCCATCTTTTCATCTGGTTGTGATACTTCAATCTCACTTCAATTTCTTCTTCAAACAATTTCAAATACTCAAACTCATTTTGGTAAGATCTCTTTGTATATAGCCATACTTAACATCATTATTGTAACTCTTTAGACCTTCTAATACCCTGTTTAGTGTTGCATCACAAACTTATGAATCTTGGAAGGTCTCATTCACCCTTTTCTCTTTCTTGCATTTTGTATATTATTCCATGCCGGGCTCATAGATAATGGAGAAATTTGTGTTTTCAATCCTACGGAAAGATTATTATTGGTGCAGTAAGATTAACCTTCTGTTGATAGCTTTCTATTCCAAGTTGAAAGTCATGCACTCTATCCCATATTACTGAGTTTCTGATAAAAACTGATAAAGACCATAGCAGACCTATTTTTGCATAATTAGGTACCTTGCCATTCATGATCAGTAAGTAGATATCCTCAATATCATTCTTATTTTAGATTCTTGTAATCAGACTCGATAATTGACACTATAAACTCATTGGCTCTTCTTGCAACTAACTCTGTGATGAACTTGTGTTCATGGCCCAGTTCCCAATACGTCTTGATAACTTGAATGATCTTTGACTTCGAATAAACAACTTCCTTTGGTTTTCCAGGCTCTTTCTGCCTCTTTATATAGAAGATCTTTGCATGAGGATTCTTTCAATGTTTAACACCATATCGAGCATAAGGATTAAATTTCTTTACACAACTATTCACCCATCTGGAAGTTTGTTCTTTGATATCAACATCATTGAAAATAATTGCAGGAAACGTGTGAAGTGACAACACTATCTTCTCAGGCCCTGAATTTCCTTTCTTCAAATACAAAAGATATTGATTTATCAGAGATAATTTGAACTAGTGGTGTGGTATTTCGTGGATGTGGAGATGCAAGAATTTCCTTTCTGCTTTCCCAAACAATGTTACTTTTCAAGAAATTCTTTATCTGATCAATATGGTATTGATGCTCATCTCCTGAAGTACATCTTTGTCTCAACATCTCATTAGCAATTTTCTTTAGCTCTGCCTCATTAATAGTCAGTGACACTTCTTCCATAATGTCTTATGATACTTGCTTCGTCAGTATTTAATCATCATCTGAAGCATACGACTTAGTCCAAAAATCATAATCATCAACTTGCTCTTGATTACCTAAAGATGATGGACTTTGTTCACTTTCATTAACCTGTCCAGACAACTTTCCAGTCATATATGTTGCGTACTTAGATGTCTTTTCCCACTTTACACTATTCTCCCCCTCAAGAGGAGCATCATCATAAGGATCGTCCTAATCTCTTAGGCGAACAGTAGAAGTTCTACAAGTATTTTAAGGTACCTGAAGTGTCTCAAACTTCATCTGAAGTGCCAGCCATATTGCTATGTCCTGTTGCTGCAACTGAGGATTGTTTTTCATTAAAAGATACGGTTGATATTGTTGTTCAGGAACAAATGTTGTTTGTGGTTAAGCTGGATGAACATGGAGAATATGTCCAGACATATAATTTCTTACAAACTCATCAACTAGAGAAGGAATGTGATTATCAATTGCTTGTTGAATCTGTGATGAAATTTCATCCTGTAATCTCCTACGCTCCTGTAACATGGCTTTAGCAATCATCTTATCAGTATCTTCTTTATTCTGTTGCCTTTCCAAAAGCAGCCCTTTTGCAACATATACTGGAACTTAAACTTTAACCTGCTCAGGAACTTGCTTCTTTACTTGCTCCTTGATATGCTTATCTACTATTGTGGGTAGAGATTCAACCATTACTTCCTGGAGATGATTAGCAAGAGTATCAAATGACTTCCTTGACAAGAACTTTGCTTTTAGATGTTCAAAAAAATATCCATAATGTCCCTGTAACATCTGAAAGAAACTCTTGTAACGTTTGAAACGAGCAGGTTTGGATTTAAATAATGATAGAAGTCGGTTTGTGGTAGATAACTTGGTGTTGAGTGAACTTGATGATGGTGTAGGTGTAGTATTAGTTTCCGTCAATTCTTGGTGATTCTCAGTATCCGAAGATACGAGATCAGTATGAATCCTAGGAGATCTAATTGGTATGGGGGATGGTGTACTCCTAGACTCCTCTATAATCTTCCCTTTCTCCTTTCGCTTTAATTCATACACCTCATCAGTTATTTCCTCTTCTTCTTCATTAACGTTCACATGTATTACAACATTAGTAATCTCCACCTCCAGACTTTCCTTATCACTCCTGGGCTCTAACCTAGTACCGAGAATATTTTGATCATCATTCCTAGGGATTGGACTATCTTCAATAACATTTTCTGGTTCGTCCACCATCTTTTCAATTTCCTCGGATGCCAAGTGCTTGTTCACCAGTTCCACATTTTCTCTAGCTTCTTGCTCTTCTCGACTTTTGTGCTCAGCAAGACTTACTTTTAGTGTGTCTTGTAAAATCATCTCATCTTCTTTATCAACTGTTGGCACTGGAGCTGGTGGAGTAAGATATGCGGATCTCCTTTGAGGAATACAAAAATGAATCATTGTTGACCGTTTTGGAGCACTTGACTCTCCTACATCCACTTTAGGGTTAGGTGACCTAGGGGCGCTAGGTTTCCTATGTGTTCCTTGGGTAGACTCAGTCGGCTGTGACTGAGTCAGAGGAACATCTATCCCAAACACCTTCGCATACATCTGATAATGCTCTGTGTGCTTCATTTCGTCTGAGATCATCCATTCTGGAATCTTCATTCCAACTCTGTCTTTGTGTCTTCCTGAATTAAAGATATTTTTTATTATATCATCATCTTTTGGATTGTGATATATGTCTCTAGCACGCCTTGAGATCTCAAGAAAATTAGTCATGTAATGACTAATGATGATCTTAGTAAATCTGGGATAAGGAATCGAAGATGTTGGATGATGAAGAGAATAATAAAGTCCTTTCTATAGTAGCTCCGCATAATCAACATGAATGTTATTGATAAAGTAATACATCATTTGCATTATCTGTAACGGTGGTTGGTCCCATCCAGTTACGCATGTTGTCAAGCATTTGGAAAATATCTTGCACAACGTTTGCCATGGCTACAGAAGACCAGTTGTCTTACAGCTTGATGATTTCTTCAGCTCCATTGTAAATCCCAATTCATTTTTGTAGAATGGAACCATGTCTAAAAATGATGGTGGTGGCATGAAACTGTCATGATTGTTGTCAGTTGCTTGTGGTAGGTGAAAGATTGTTCTGAAGTCATCCAGTGTAAGAGAAAGCATTTTCTTGTCAAGCATAAACGTGAGCCTATACTTTGATCCGTCTTCCTTCAACGTATGCCAGAATTGTGCCATATAGATCCAAGGTACTGATGAGGAAGCTGCAATGCTGAATCGTAACGGATGATCCTTGATGATATTCATCAGAATTTTGCTTTCAGGTGGACATTGCACTTGTTCAAAATCAACCTTCTTGTTGGCATCCATTAGATCATATCTCTTGTTTGGAGGACACAATTCGTCTGGATGAACATCAGCTGCATGTTGTTGTTGTGCCATGATGATTACTGAATGAATGAAATGAAGATGTTAGGTAACAAACAATCCATTTGACATTTTTGTCTTTTTCCACTCTGTCTGTTTTATATGTTCTGGCAATTCTTTTCGAACATATTTTTGATCAGTTTGTTTCTCATGTGCTCGTTCTTGCTTTTTCTAGCACATGCCATACGCTTTATTCGAATTTTTCTTTTGATTTATCATTTTTGTGTGTTCTGGCAATTCTTTTTCGAACACACTTTTGATTTGCTTTTTCGCGTATGGATTTAGCTCTCTCTGTCTGTTTTTGAATATCCTCACAAGAAATTCTTTGTGACATGATACTCTTTCAAGAAAGATGAAGATTTCTCTTTTGATTCTAATCAAGACGCTTTTATGAAAACTTAAAGAGAAATCATACATCTTCTTAAAATCGTTTTTATGAAAGAGTACCATTTTGACACTAACAGATTTTTGAGAACTTTTTCAGAAATCATGTGACAAAAACTTTTCGTATAACATAGAATCATTCAATCACAAATCCACAACTGAATGGTCACTAAGTCACTCACTCCTCATTCTGTTCATTGCAGAAAACGGTCGAAACCGGACATGACTTAGACCACTTAAACAATTGAGACTTGGATTTTTCAGATTCAAGTTATAAAAACTTTTTCACTTTCACTTTTTGTCATGAATCCTAAACAATGAAGACAAACGCATCTAATTCAATAACTGAATGGTCACTAAGTCACTCACTCCTCATTCTGTTCATTGCAGAAAATGGTCAAAACCGGACATGACTTAGACCACTTAAACAATTATGAATAGACATATTTGACACATAGCTTATAATGCATTAAAACTTGTCTCCTTTTGCACAATCATTTGATGTTTTGAAAAACACATGAGAGACTGATCGTTTTGTTCCTCAAACATTCAAGCATTAATCATCATAAGCATTCACTTATCCAAAAACCTCATTTTACAGATTTTGACTTTTTGACTTATTGATTTTACCGAGTTTGAGTTTTGTTTTTTTTTTGAATTTAACAAATAAAGAATAAAAGTAAATCCCTTTGACTGATTAAAAACCAAACTCGATCTATTTAACTTTTATTAAACTTCAAAAACAATATAGTCAAAGCAAACTCGATAAACATCAAACTCGATAACCGCCACTCTTTTCGAGTTTCATTTTTAGCATCAAATTTATTATGTAGGACCATTTCTAAACTATTTTTCACATATTTTCATCTAATCATTGATTATTATAGACTTAGATCCTAATCATTTATCACAAATTTGATAAATCATAAACTCGGTAATCATCAAACCTTATCGAGTTTAAATTCGATAAGTCAAAACAGCTTATAATTGATTCCATATGCATATCCACTTACGTTTGAGCAAGAAAAATGATTATAGTCGTTATAATGAACTCAGAAAACATTTCTTGGATTTTCTTCTCAATCTTGGTTAATGGATTCGGTGAAGATAAAAAGTAAAAATAAACATTTTCCTCCTTATATAGTAACCGAATATCAAAGATTGAGGAACGACAGTTTCAACCCCTGTCGTTTTCCTTTTTCAATTTAACTTATTTATTTTCTGAATTTTGATTTGAATATTTCAAAAACTCCCCCTCGAGTAATGATCACTTTTCAAAATTTGACCAATATTATCCTAAACTCCCCCTTGGAATGAAATCATGCTAAACACTTAGTCCGAAAAATGAAGATTTTTGTTTTTCAAAGTCCAATTTAAATTTCTAAATTAAAAACTCCCCCTAAAAAATATATTATTTTTCAAAGTCAATTTATTTGAGAGATCATTGTTTTTCATTTAATTTCAGAAATGATGTATAAGAATGAAATTTTGCAAGAACCCCCCCTCAGATTATGTGATCTTTAAATTATAAAAAAATTATAAAAAATATGACAAATCTTTTTGTATTTTTGAAGTTTTGCAATTTTTGTTTTGTTTTTGGAAAATTTATTTATATGTTTTCGATGTATGATCTTTTCAAGAAGATAACTTTGTCAGACATTCCAACTGAGTTGGAGTCATACATCTCATACCAATGCGATGACCCAAATACTCAAAGCGTTCTTTAGGAAGAGTTTTAGTAAATAGCTCCGCAAGTTGGTATTCTGTGCCGACAAAGTAAAGTTCCACAATACCCTTCTCAATATGTTCCTTAATAAAATGATACCAAATATCAATGTGCTTAGTCTTTGAATGATGAACCGGATTGCATGAGATAGCAATGGCACTCTTGGAATCATAATACATCAAAATCCGGTTGTACTTGTATCTATAGTCTAGCAGTTGTGTATGCATCCAAATGACTTGTGCACAGCAGGCAGACAACGAAACATATTCAGCCTCAGCAGTAGACATCGCAGCACAATCTTGTTTCTTTGAACTCCACCTCACGAGCTTTTCACCTAGAAATTGCAATCCTTCGGATGTGCTTTTACAGTCATCTTTACATCCTGCATGGTCCGCATCTGAATATGCAATTACTTCAAATCTGGAATCTTTCGGATACCATAGTCCCATGTTGTAGGACTGTCTTAGGTATCGAAAGATCCGTTTAACCTCTTTGAGGTGTTTAACCGTAGGTCGGGCTTGATAGCGAGCACATACAAAAGTAGCATAAGCAATGTCTGGCCGACTGGTTTTTAGGTACATTAGCCCTCCTATCATACGACGATAAGTCGTTTGATCAGTAGGAGTGCCTTGTAAATCAGCATCCAGTCTCTCAGTTGCCATAGGTGTGCTCATTGAGACGCACTCATCTAGACCATGTTTCTTTAATAACTCAATAGCATATTGTGACTGACTTATGAATATGCCACGGGGAGATTGATGAACTTGAAGTCCAAATCATTGACATTTCAAAATTATTTTTCATTAGATTTGCAAAATGTTTTGAAAAATTTAGATTTGTCAATCCAAAAATAATATCATCAACATATACTTGAACAAGTAATATGTCATCCCCGTGACGTCGTGTGAACAAAGTCAGGTCAACAATACCTTTAGTGAACTCATGTTCAATTAGGAAAGAAGATGATTTGTCATAACACGCATGAGGTGCTTGCTTAAGACCGTATAGAGCTTTTTTCAACCTGTAGACGTGATCTGGGAATCCCGGATCAATAAACCCTTTAGGTTGGCTGACATAAACCTCCTCTTTCAATGGACCATTGAGAAAAGCTGTTTTGACGTCTATTTGGAAGATGGTGATATTCTTATGAGCAGCATAAGCAATAAACATCTGAACGGCCTCAAGGCGAGCAACAAGAGCAAATGACTCTTCAAAATCAATTCCTTATTCCTTCTTGTATCCTTTTGCCACAAGATGAGTTTTGTTTCGAACCACAATATTTTCAGCATCACACTTATTCTTCCAGAGCCATTTGACAGCAATAATATTCTTTCTTTCTGGTCATGGAACGAGTTCTCAAACTTGTAGTCTCTCAAATTGATTCAACTCATCTTGCATGGACTCAATCCAACTGTGATCTGCCATAGATTCTTTGATATTCTTTGGTTTGATAGTGCTGACGGTTAATGCATACATGCAAACCTTAGAATTTGTTTGAAGCCTTTGACGTGTCATTACAGGTTTGGATAGGTCACCAATAACTTGATCTAGAGGATGATCTTTTGTCCAAATGTGAGTTGAGGGTTGTACTTGGTGGAAAATCTGCACATTTGATGGTTTTAGAGCAGCCGTAGAGGATTCAATTTCCTCATAACTTGAAGTATTATATGGAAAAAAATCCAGGTTTCCATTAAAATCAGCAGAAACTTCTTGATTGACCTCATCAGCGTTTGTCAAAGAAATTAGAGAAGTTTGTTCGTCAGATATAGTTTCAATGGGAGGAGCCTCATGTTCTTCAACAATGATCGAAGATGTGGAAGATGAGTCTTCATGAAATTGAGTCAGTTGTGCAGCGGAATTGATGGGTGTATCCAAACACCTTTTCTCAAAATATTCTTCAAACATTAGACCGAACAAATTTTCCAAATATTCTTTGGTTGGAGTATTCATTGTGTCTGCTGATGAAGTATTATTGTTGAATCGTTGGAGCACGGGTTCTAAACAATCATGTTCAGAAGCCATAGCTGTAAGCTCGTCAAACTTGACATGAAATGGTATCCATAATCTTTTTGGTGTGTTGGTTATAGATTCGAAACCCTCTTGATGTTTCCGAATAACCAATAAAAACCCCAATATCTGCTTTTGGTTTTATTTTTCCAAGATCATCTCGGTCATTTGTTGGATAACACAATGAGCCAAACACATGAAAATACTCAACATTCGGCTTTCATCCACATAATAGCTCATAAGGTGTTTTTTTATGTCGTGTATGAATGATTGATCAATTTTGAGTAAAACAAGCTGTAGCCACCGCTTTAGCCCAAAGAAATTCAGGTAATCGAGAAAAGATAAGCATTAATCTAGCAGCCTCAACAAGAGTACGATTACGTCTTTCAACCACTCCATTTTGCTGAGGCGTACGAGCAGTTGAAAATAATTGCATGATGCCTAACTTTTCATAATGAGCTTTAAGAGTTGAATTTTTGAATTCAGTACCATTGTTAGTACGAATCTTGCAAACTTTGGCTTTATAATTCAGTTGAGCTTGTGCAATGAAATTCTTTATAATCTCTGGAGTTTCGTCTTTTGAATGAAGAAAGTAAACCCATGTATATCGAGAAAAATCATCCACTATCACAAGAATATACTTCTTTCCATTGATAGAAGCTACCCTTATTGGATCACATAAATCCATATGAAGTAATTCCAATTTGGAGTGATTACATGGAACTAATTTGGGTGGATGAGAAGCTTTCTTGCTCTTTCCTCTTTCACAAGCAGAACATAGGTGATCCTTTCCATATTTTAACTTTGGAAGACCATCAACCAAGTCAAGTCTGGTAAGATCGTTTATGGTTCCGAAATTAAGATGTGAGTCGACGATGCCATAACCATGACTTTGTCGAAGATGCTTTGGACATCAGACAAACAGGAGAAGAAGCAGCCATGTCAAAAATGGAGATAGTATACAAATTAGATTTGCGTCCTCCTGTGAGCAAATCATCTCCTTCCAGATTTTGCACGTAACATGTCTTGGAACAAAAAGCCACATCTAAATCACCATTACAAAATTGCCTAACGCTAAAGAGATTATGTCCAAGACCTTCAACATAATATACATGATAAATAGTGATATTGCCCTGTATATAATCACCATAGCCTGTGATTGCTGCAAAATTATCATTTCCAAAGCGAACGGTGCCCATGAATTTCTTAATGAAATTTCTCAGTAGTGATCGATCACCAGTCATATGCTTTGAACAACCACTGTGTAGGTCCTTGTGTTTGGATCTATATAGCCTTTGTAAGATAATAGTTAACTTGAATAAATCAAAATCAACTATGTGAGAGACACTGACTATGAATATCAAGTGTTAATGCGGAATCTTAACACAAGTA
>BQNB010030565.1:6150-54769 GCA_026074375.1 Tanacetum coccineum | reverse complement strand
CTTGAATGGATTCTGGAGTCATGTTGTTAGGGTTGGTGTTGTTAGGAGGGGTATTTCGTCCTCATTTGGTCGTAGGTGCCATGATTTGTCTAGATCACAGAAGACAAAACGTGAGATCATAATCGTGACAAGATATATAACAGTGTATAGATGAGATAACAACACAAGAGCGGTATATAGTACAACATAACACATCTATTTCATTCATAACTTTGAAAATTTTACATGAAATAGCTGTCTGATTACACAAAATACAATACAATGATCTAAGGCTATGCTAGCGGGGAAAAACCCCTAATACTTAACATGCCTGTATAATATCCTAGCAAAATAAAATAACAAGTTCGCTAGATGTGACTGTCGGCATCCCCAGAAGCAACCTGGTGATCTGGAATCCTAGCCTCTGGTTCTGGCTGTCTATCTCTCCTCTGTTGCTCTTGATGTGCTAACAGCTCAGCCTGCACGTCCCCCCATCTCTCGTCTCATGTATCTCGGTACTCGGAGAGTCTTCGTCATCTGTGCCTGGCGTCTGCGATCAGACTCTCGCAGTGCTGCTATCTCAGCCTGCTGCATCTGGAAACGAGTCTCGGACACCTGGTGCTGTGTCTGGATGAGGGTACTCTGAAGCTGGAGTTGTGTCTGATGAGCCTGGATGTGAGTCTCATGTGCATACACATGATCACGATGGGTCTGAAGCTCCTGATGTGTCGCCTGACTCAATCCTATCGAGTGAGCCCAAGCCTCTCGGGAAGCATAGGCCTCCTCCTCCACCATCCATACTGTCTCCTGGAGAGTCATCCTATCCCCCATGAGTAAGTCGACCCGCTGCGAGTCCCTTTCGACTCGCTATGATATACGAGACCTACCATCCTGAGCATCCTCCAGTAAAGCATATACATCCTGTATATCACGCTCATGTACCTCAGCAAGCTCTACAACCCTAGTACTAACCTCTCCTAAGGTCACTGGTGCTACCTCAGGCACTGCCTCTGCCGGATCTACCCAAGTATCCCTAATACCGTACCCAACATCTCTAACTCCCTGTCGTCTCTCCTCAGCATCTACCGTGCTGACAAACCCATAATCTGTACCTCGACCTCTGGTAGGTCTAGCGGTAGAACCTTCTCCAACCTCATATCTGGAGCCTAGAGTGGACAAACGCATCCTCTTGTGAGGTGGCTGCTCAGACTCGGGAATATCATCCCTACGGTCAACAGGTGGTGGTATGTATAGAGATGGTGGTAGTGGTGGTAGTGGAGGTGATGGTAATGCGGTAGTAACTGCATCAATAAGGGCCTGAGTGGATGCTATCCTGAGTGTCTGGATTTGGGTTGGACACCCAGATGATGGTAGTAATGGTGATGGCATAGGTAGTGGTGATGAATGTGCAGGTAGGGCCATGCACCTAGCAAGGCGCTCCCCTGCAGAGGGTGGTGATAGTGAGATAGGTGGTGATGGTGATGGAGTAGTCATGGCTAGAAGTCTTTCGACCTCTGTCTCGGGTGGAAGGGATATGGAAGCCTGAAGCCAGACAGTAATCCTAGCTCCAACGGTAGAAACGTCAGTGGAGGATGGTGGTATAACAGGCTCTGTTCCCTCAGGTGGGGAAACAGGCTCACCGGTAGGTACAACAGCAGCGGAGTCGGCCGGAGCTAGGTGCTCCTCGTCCTCCTCATCCTCCTCGTCCTCATCCTCACTATCGGCGTCATCCCTAGATGAATCGCCGTCATCATCATCTCCATCATCTCCCCCGTCCATAGGATAGTCAACCGGACCATCCTCTGTCTCATCATCCTCATACTCCTCTGGATCCTCCTCGGGATCCGACTCAGAAATATACCCAGGTGACTCAGCAGTAGGTGAATCAACAGGAGGTAATGGCTGCTCCTCAGCCTGGAACACGCGCTCGTCCTCCAATGGCATGTACTCGGGGTATACAGGCTCTGGCACGAAATCAGGATCATGCGCCTGTACGAACATAGGCTCACGCTCATCCTCGTCCTGAGGAACTGGTGGTGTCTGTGGATCCTCTGAGCTTGGTATGTAATATGGTGATGGAGGGGCTACTGGTTGTATAGTATAACAACCCACAATTTTCATAAATGTAAATATCCATCTATTAAGTTAGATGATGTACAATCTATCAGTTATATATGAACTCACCTTTTTCAGGGAAATTTTTCGCTTTATTACATTACATTACTTTGCCAATAACTCAATATGCAATATTTTTCGCAGAAGACATGAATACTCACTGCAAAATAAAAGCAACATAAACGCTAAAATAAGAAGTATTACTAATAGGACAGATCGTTACCAAAAGTCTGTAAGCTTTAATTATAAAAGTCTTATATTAAATATACATAATATCATTTATATACACTATATATCGATCATGAGCATTAGTACCTACTACTGGCTAAAACAATGCATGTCATGTTAGCATAAATGTAATAGATGTATAAACAAGTAATGTCATGTAAGTCCAAGCAGAATCCCATTTGTGAAAAAGTGATGAAAATGGTTATAGCCCAGACAAAAACTTTTGACCTGATTCTCTATAACCTTACTCTGATACCAATCTGGAAACAACCCCTAAAATCTGAGTAAGCATAAGCATCGGAATGTCTAAAATATCCGATGGCGTTACTTATGGATCAAAACACAAGAACTGAGAACGACTACTAAACGTGACGTTAGTGAAAAAGATTACTATTGGATTAAAAAATACCTTTTTGTTCCATAAGCCCGTGTTACTTCAAATGTGTCAACAAATAAATATAAGATTTTCAGGTTTATAAAAATTGTCGCCCAAAATGTAATAAAGACCCCAAATCTAAAATGTAGACTCTTCGATTAATGACATTCCATGTATCATCGCACCTCAGCCATATTGACCCTGGAAAAACATGTTTCACAAACTGTCAACATAAATATTGGTGAATTCATATGTTTATGGTAAATCAATTGTGGACCGTAAGATTTTCCAAGTGCAATTATTAAGTCAAACAATTGCAAACCAATCATAAAAATTAATTACGTTTCCTCCTAAGCTCATGACACGTAGGCTCGACGTATATGAATTCAAAGAAAAATTCCCGCCAACAAGTGTTTGTGAATGATGTGCATAACCCACCCCACGGCAACATCCCAAATTTCGACATGGTATTGCGTTTCGTTCCAGGTGATAGCAAAGTCACCCACCACCGCGAACGGGGAATGTCAATCCCTAATATATCTATTCCATAACATTCGAAGCCAACATAAATGCAATCCTCAATATATCTATGCAATTAATAAAAACATTTCATGATGATGGACATAATGGTTATAGTTTACTTAGGTCAAACAACGTAATCATCGAAAAAATGTACACTTACGTCCAATTAGTAAAACAACGCATGTCTCACCCAATGATTGAA
This sequence comes from Tanacetum coccineum, assembly GCA_026074375.1. Classification (NCBI taxonomy): domain Eukaryota; kingdom Viridiplantae; phylum Streptophyta; class Magnoliopsida; order Asterales; family Asteraceae; genus Tanacetum; species Tanacetum coccineum. The sequence continues at coordinate 51,347 of BQNB010030565.1, read as the reverse complement.
AATCTCCGAATTTAAATAACAGTAAAACATATGGGGCTAAGAACTCACCTGAGTGAATAGTCCCTGAAGAATGATAATAGATATCCAAGTTGAATCACACCGTTCAACTACTAAGTATATTAGATCAAGTCTTAGTCATACATAATTTAGGCTAAAACGGCTCAGGTATAACGAAAATTCCATTATAAGGTTATACATACTGTTACACGTACTTTTGTGTGGAGCACAATGATTAATTGTATTTGTATTCATCTTGATGGCTCTTCTTTGGAAACAGTATATGCTTGTTTAATAAATATTCATATTTATTAAGAGTACCGCAAGTAACCCGTATAATATCCGAGATAATATTAAAATTCATCCGTTTCGTTTATTGTTTATAAAATAACACTTTGGTTATAAAATAACCCCAAATAGGTATTTCCATAAATTACAAATATCTCCCTGGTTTTATAAATAGATACGATATTACATTTCAAACCCTAAAGTTCGTCATAATTACCCTTCTTTATGTATGTCATCAAACTTTACACAATTAACTTTAGAGATACTTACATGTTTGAACACAGTCCCCTTAATTTCCAATAGTGACTAAAACAGTCCCCTTAGGTTACAAAAACAAGTGGGATTGAGCGGAAGTTTAATAACCCTCCAGTTTTAACGAGTTACACAAATATTAGTTCCCCATCAAATTTGTAAACTCCCGCATTTAAAAGTCCGTTTATATTGGCTAACCAATTGGAAAGCACCAGTTTTATTTGCTCCAATAAGCCATGTAAGCTGATGTCAGCTTATAAATAAGCTCGGACGGGCTTATTTTGACTTATTGGGCTTATTGGGCCGGTTAAGGCCCATTAAGCTTTTTTATGATCCAATATGGTTTCCAAGGAACAAGTGTTAACTTGATAAGCTTAATTAAGTTAAAAAAACATAGTTGGCTTAGTATACTAGCTCTGATTGAGGCTTATTTGGCTTATTGGGCTCGTAGGCCCGAATAACCTTTAAAAAAAAGGTCACACAAAAGAAAGGCCCGATTATGGATTCATTTTGATATACCCTACTATTTTTCAAATAACTCACTAAGCATATAAGTCCTTGTTTAATTCTGTTTTTAATAATGTGGCTTATATTCAATAATCCAATAAGCTAGTAACTTTTGCTGTTGGCTTGTTAAGAAACCCGATAAGGGTTTAAGTTTTAAGGCTTTTAAATCCTATGTGAGTTTGATTAACTAGACAATGCTATTATAAACCTTATTTGAGCTCTCTTTTTTTTTATATTTAGGTCTGTTTTTTATGGTTTCATCTTAATCCAAATAGGCAAATAATCCCACGTACTTGGGCTAATGTAGGCCCATTAAGGGTGCCGAAGTGATATCAAAAAATGGTTTGAACCTTGGCCCATTATGTGTCCCATTAAAGCTTAACTTATGTCTATTAAGCCCCCATTAAGCTTACACAAGTTTACGCAAATAAGCTGATTTAAGCTATCTTTGTGAGCTTATGGCTCGAGTTGGGCTCGTTAGTGGGCTAGTAAGCCCATTAAGAGTTCGTTAGTGGTTCCACAGATATGTGCATAGGTCCATATTAACTGAAATAAGCACTAATAGACCACTAAATAAGCACTTCGATGCTATAATATAAATCTGAAGCAGTCGATCTATCTAATCTATTAGGTTTTCGAACATTGGCCATTACGGCCCCCGATAGGGTCCAATTTGTTTATTAAGATTTCTTGTGATGGGGGTTTTTGTAGGTACCTCTAGTACCAAAAAAATGTGCTTAACATTCTTATTAATCGAAACAACCAACATGCAAACAGTTAAGACCAGAGTATAACTCCTTCCTAGCCACTTCGTTGCATTTTCATAGAAATTTTACGTGAAGAACTCCACGTGATCAAGTAGAACAAAACCAAGATTCTCATTTGGTACTCACTCGTTAATACTTAAAAGGGAACATTTACTAGCCTTAACTCGTTAGTTGACCGTATCATTATTCAAGATAAGATCATCACAAGCCTAAGTACGTACTACTATGGGTTCGTGAACCATGCAAGGGACGAAACCATGCATTGGGTCCGAACCATGCAAGTTCATTTGTCACATATTGTTGTAATAATCGTAGACTTAATCAACTAGACATGAATAATACAATATTAAGTATGAACAAGAAATGGCTTAAAGTTCTAGACTTAGCCAATGGATAGTGCGTCATAGGATTAAGATTATGAAGCAACGCACAAAATTTTTACACCCACATGTGTATTACCACTAAGCTAAAAAAGCATATACACCATCCCGATCTTCCTTAGCTCGTGTTTAGTTTGTTTTTTAGTTTTTTCATTTAATTTTGTTTAATAATAATTTTTGTATTTGTATTTGATTATGAATCCCCATATAAAAACCCTATATACAAGATACCTAAATGCTTCCTTGATTCCTTAGAGTGAAGTGTGGATCATTATGTGGTTTGGTTATAATGTGCCAATGGAGAAAGAAGTAAATGAGGACTTAAAATGTATTATGTGAACTTATGAGTGAATTGTATAGCACCATTTCAGTTGATTCGTTCCTTTGGTTCCCTCTTAACTAGAAACGAGCCAACATGGGTGGTTTTAGGGAGTTCTAGTTAGTTACACATGGTTTTTAGGCTAAACCCACCCAAGGTACAAGCATTAATAGCCAAGTTAAGTACAAGAAATAGCTAGATTCGGAAACTTAAGGATTTGTGTGATTACATGCAAGTAGCAAAGGCAAATTAGGGGCAAATGGTATCCTAAGTGGTCTTTAAAACCATTTGTGTAATACTTAACCTAGAACCTTAAGTACAATTATTAATTAAACAAGTATTGTACAAGGCACTCAGAGATCAATAGTAGATTTTTATGGTGATCCTTATGTACTCATTTTGGCTATAGTTGGGTTTAAACAAAGAAATGATTTAATTTTTTGTGTTAAGTATTTTAAGAAGTGGGTATTGGTTAGCTTCTAGGTAAGTGCTAGGTATTTCCCATGTATGTCCAAATTGTGTTTTATATTGCGAAACGTTACCCATTTACTGACCATAAAAATAAAATACGCAAAGTAAATAATTATCTTCTTAATAATTATTTATTACTTGGTTGATGCAAACCTAATTTATATTTGATGACCGTTTAGCCATTAATTGATTATTTATAGTCTATAACGCGATTTAACTTAAAATAACCTATTAAAAGTAAACCTCCCGTGTCAGACAAAAAAAAAAAAAGATAGTGACGAAGATAAATGTCGAGAATTACCTAAAATTAGAAATGATACTGTGTATAATACAAAGATAACATAACACAAGTTACATGTGGATGATGGGTTGGCTAATTGTCCTTAGAGAGAGAAAGTGTCCTTTCTAGATGAGAGAAAGTGGCAAGTACATCTATTAAGCTCATGAAAATGAAACAACCAACCACCCATTCCCATGGGGTGGGAAGGGCGTATATATACAAGTGATTCTTTTCTAAACTACGATCTATAGCTATACACTGAAAACTTGGTGTTACCGAGACATTTACAAACACCTAACAATCTCCCCGCTAAGGAGTGTCACCCCATGAAAATACATACAGAAATTATCTAGCGATTCTAAACTCATTACCTTCTGTCAGTAGCTCTAAGTCTTTGATTTCTTCAATCTTTTGATGTGCTTTGTACAATTGAAATGAACTTTGAGACTTGTCTCCTTAGGCTTGTGCGATCTATGAGCTTTCCCTTGTGATCATCTATCATCTTTTAATCTCTTGATCGTACCATGTTAATTGCGAATTGCTTCATGTTGATTTTGTGACCTTCGGACCGCCTCATAGCTCACACTTTTCTTGATTCAAGATATTACCTTCTCAGAGTTGCGGAAGCTCTGTGTTTTAAGTGGTCATACATAGTCCATGATGTCTTTACTGGAAGCATTAATTGTGAGCATTGGGTGGTTGAATGTGACTCTACTTGAACGAGGTTTCTCCATCTCTCATTTGTTGCTTTGATCACTTGTAATTAAAACATTTATGAGATGCAATAATCTTGTGGTCAATTATGGCCTATTTGTCAATCGCCCGAGTCTGGTCTGGTTTGGATTCACCTCCTGATACCGTGAGGACCACCCTGGATCAAGTAGATTCATCTTTAAGACGAATTATCTCCTTGAAGGATTTCCAGTATAAGTTAACAGATCCCTGATGTTGTACCAACAGAATCTCCATACTTGTATTGTTCTCTGTATCTGAACTTCTCAAGCATACAGCACCGATAAGAGTGAATCAGTTAGTTACTTATCTTACCCGATTAAAGATAAAAATTGATTTGACAAATCAATAGACGTGTTTACTTGAGAAAGAATTTTTGTTGAACAACGATAGTGTTTTAAATGCACAAAACAAATTTTAATCATAAATGACATTTGGTGTTTTTTGAAAGGATATACACATTCAATATGCACGAAATCCCATTTGTTGAGCACATCGAGAAGGTTTTCCAAACCGATCCGTCAATTTCACATTCTGGAACACAAAGTTTTATTTCTCAAGGAATCGTACCATCGTTTGCTTTCCAGTATTTCACACCGTTGCTGCGTAATCCATAGGTTGATCTCACAAGTCACCTAACCAAGAGCTTGTATTTAATGTTGGACTCTAAAGGATTTCGCATCTTCATATACAACGTGACTACTGTTGTATCACTCGGATGTTCTGGCAATACCACGAGGATAATGCGAAGGACTCTTAAAATCTTTACTTGTTGTCATAGTGTGTGAGAAACAAGCACATTATGGATAAGTGTCCTAGCGAGTCTTTTGGATGATCTCAAGGCTCTAGACTCAATAGTGCATTTTTGGTTTTAGTGGTCGGAGGCTGGAGCGGACTGCCACCTTTTCAATATCGACTAACTCGGGAGTGATTGAGACATATATTGTATTGAACTCCAGGTGAAGAAATGAAACAATAATCCTTTGAGGGATCTTGCGTAGCTAGGGAGGTTATTTGTAAACAGCGATCACTGGGGTCCATATGACTACTTGTCTTTCAATGTAGAATCAACCTGTGATACTGACAGCATATTTTATTGACCCGTGTTTTCCTTCTGCCTAATGTTTAAGGAGGACTGCTTTCATCTCACCCATTTAATCTTTAACATTTCTTTCATTCTTAACCCCCTTCAGTGCCGTACCGAGACTTCCATTACTAGAACCTTGTTTGTTTTATTCCAGTACTAACTCCATCTCAGTCCGCACTATTCCTTCTTCTCCCACATAACTTCTTTTTGGTAATCTTACCTAAGGACATCTACAACCTAAACTAGTGAATTGTCCCCTGGTAAGATCCCCAGCTCTGGCGGGATCATGGACATGTACCGTAACAATAACTCATCCTTATAACTCCGATAAAGTAAATACGGGATCGTCATTTGGTACTGTTCCTCTCGCCAACATATACCATTTCCATCCCCCTTATAATGTGCATCGAAATTCGCAAAAGTATAGCACATCTAGTGGAGTCTACACTTGAGTATAAAAGATCACATTTTTATATCAATTTGCATACTTAAATCACATTTTTCCCCTTTTCTTCCTCTTTCCCTCCCACCGAGCAAAAATTTCAAATCCGTTGAGATTTTGGGTCTCAATTGATTTAAGTTTAGGAAAATTTGGGAGAAAGAGTGTCCGGTTTATCAAATCCGAATGTGAAGCAGATAGTTATTTAATAACAAGCCTAAGTTACATTTTAGACACTACATAGTATGTACATATTACAACATCGTAATAAAATAGGACTACCCCCCCTCAAACGGTAATTTCACTACAGCAAATCCGTGAATCCCGCCTTCCTCCTCGGATCCTTCCACCCACAAAGCTCTCCAGATATCCTAAAGGAATACGTCGTGTCTTTAGTTTAGTAACCGTTTTTGGATAGCGAATAGAAGTCCTTGCTCCTGACCTCCCACATCATTCCTTGACCAAAATCTGATGTTATCATCCCTTGATTAGTTCCCTAGTCTGATATGGAATTCCTATGACTCAATAGTCCAAATGCTTTGTCAATCTGTTGCAGAGTGCCTACACTGAACTTGTGTAATTCATTGAACCTTCATGATCATCTGAAACCTCGTTTCTATCACTGAATGTGACTCTCTGCCTTTGGAGAATCATGACGGTTAGTCATGTCTTGAATACAAATCCAGTGGCTTCCCATCGAGGTTTGGTGAGGTTTAGAGCTGTGCTGGTATTAACTCTCAATTCCCATCTGGAAGAGTCTTCTAAACGCGGTGGTCTGATAACAAAGTTTCTTGGTCCGACACAGGCTGACAGCATCGGTAGTTAAATCTTTTTGTCTTGTCGGGTGATAGGTGGTACAAGTGACCTTGAATATTTGTAACAAGTACAAAGTCTTCAAATTCACTGGGGAACAATGTGTTTTGAAGTTCCCTTTCTGCTATATACTTATTCTTTGAGATCAGCTCAACGAAGGACTATGTTTTCTTCATGTAGTGAAACCCATTACATTGAAAATACTCCGATACTTACGACACATAAGATACGCATAAGAGTCCCTACATGCTCGTTTTTGTTCGGGTTGTGTCTTCGTTGTTTGTTTCGTTTGGATTCGTTGGTTATTGAATTTTCGGTCTCCTTCAATGAGAATCGGTCAATGTATAATCATTTTCTTTGAAACCACCAATGAGAGATAACCATACATAGCACGATGTCATACTTGCATTCCTCCATCAATCCAGAAATAAACAGGGCACAGCTTAGTGCTCCAAGCCGACATCAGGATAAAAAGCCGCCTTTCATCTTTGAGCTTGACAAAGCAGTTCTGCCAACCTTGAAACCATATCCGTAGAAACTACACCAGGCTTGTTTAAGAAGAAGTTCGGATGAATGGTTACATAGGCCTGGTTTTCACCTCCCAGTGGAAGTGGCTTTCTGACATTGTAATCTGAGGATTGCATCATCCACTTGATCGTGTAAGAGGTTTGTTGGCACTCTTCCCATTTTGGAATTGGAGATGAATCACGTCATGAAGGAAATACTTTGACGATTTTAGCAGGACCTTCCAGGTCCTTGGAGAAGGTTCAGAGATTCCTGTTGTTTACAGAACCAGTCCATAAATGTCCCAATATCCCCGGTTTGATCAAGTAGCGAGTTCTCCTGTGGAGGCGCATATGTCGACTTCAGAGCAGAGGCCCAGATTGATTGTTGCTATGACCATATCAATGAATGGAATAGAGTCCAGCAGGTCAAGGCGTGGATGGTCTGTCTTCAGTGAGAGGTTTTCCCACCAGCTTTTGCCTCAGTTGACTGTGAAGGAACAAATATCACGCCATCCTCATCATCACTAGAGAGTTCTTGTGAATCTGCAGGTGGTTTACCTCTTCCATATCGAGATCGTCAGTAATCTGTGTGAATGTACAGGCTTAGACTGGAGTCCAGTTCGTTGTCCACCGCAGAGGTATGCAAATACAGATGCGCTGTCCTTTGAGGAACTTTGGGCTGCATTGCCTTTGACTTGATCTTGCCCGACGAGTGTATGAGACAGGAGGTGGTGGAAGTGGAGCATGAGCAGAGTCAGAGGCACCATTGTTCCAGAGCTCCTGATGCTCCTGATGGTGGTGGTGGAAGTAGGTTGTGGTGAAGGTTGCGACCCAAGATTAGCTTTGGAGAGTCTGCAAACTTTTTCTCCTTCGTTTCTCCTCCAGAGCCTATCTACATCAAAGCCCTACTTTCCATTCGACGATGGAGCCCTGTAGTGCTTTCCAATATTCCTACTCGGTTTCAGCATGTCCCTTGTTGTCCCGTAGTTCTCCTCCAACAAGCGTTGGAGCAGAATTTCCTTCATGTCAGTCGTAGGAGATCCTTGAATCGAGCAACGAAAAGGATCTCTCATTGAATGTTTTAACAGATAAGACTAAAACCACCTCCTTAAGCTGATTCATTCTATTTTTCGTCAATCTCATATGATACAATAAACTTTGTCGTCTCCTCGCTATCAAGTTGGTCCAATCCTTGTTTCCAACTTACGGACCTGCTCCCCAGTTTGTCTAAACCGAGATTCCGAGAGCTTGAAATTCTTCCTACAAAAAAAAACAAACGGTCGCTAAGATTTTTTGCTTCGAGTTCACGCATGCTCTTAATGAGAAGCGACTCCTCTGATGAACCATGTTGAAGTTGAGGTGGAGTGGAAGAGTTGTATGTTGTTGCTGCTGCATTATGATTGTGCGGTTGGATGTTATAGGCCAATGAACATTAGGTGAATTGAGGATCTAGACACGAGATCGATCACTAGATGTCATCAGAGGGGTGATAGAAGTGGTCTTGCTGAATATACGGATACCATTGATTCAGCCGATTGCAGCTGATTGTCCATCTCATTATCACGGGATACCTCAAGACGGTATTGTCATTCAAGAATTGATCACCAAAGCTGAAATCTTTTGGCGCAGAAGTTGAAAGACGACAAGTTCCTCCTTAGGAGCTGACAGGTTCTTCAGGTATCACTTGTTCATCAACCGTTAGCTTCAGATTCACCTGTACGTCAGGGTATGCCGTGGCCGTAAACCCTTCATCCATATGCTCAGGAAGGGGTTGACTGTGGGAATGAGTGATCTCAACATCCGAGTGTTCAAGGTTTGGTCCAGCGAGAACACTAGGAGTTGGTAACGGTAGGGATTCTGCAGCATCATCGGGGTTTGTTCCACCAGCCGTGGCCATCATAACTCGAACATCAGGGTATGCCGCGGCTGTGAACCCTTCATCCATATGCTCAGGTTGTGGTTGATTTGAGCGATCAGTGATCTCAACATCCAAGTGTTCAAGGTTTGGTCTAGCATGAACACTCGGAGTTGGTAACGGTAATGATTCATTAACATCATCAGGGTTTGGTCCAGCCTGTCCTTCATCTGGTGTACCAGGGTCTGATCCAGCCTGGCCTTCGTCTTGAGTCCCACTTCTACCCACTGATGGCATTTCCTCATCAGACTCCGTATCACTGCCATATAATCCAAGTTCGGCATATAAGGAAGAAGAATCTTCACGGCCTGCTGTTGCAGTTGGAATGTGAGAACATCTCTGAAGTATGTATTGTTCAGCTGAGCTCTTCTTCTTTAGAGTTTGAAGGTTGAGAAGAACTTGGGCCGCTTGTTCCTCGCCTACTTTCTCTTTCCCCTTCCCTGGCACGTCTGGTAGTGGTTGAAATTTCCCAGTGTCAGTTTCCCTGAATACCACAGGAGGGAGAGGACCCCTTTGAGTCGGGTATGCATCTGTTAAGCTTTCTTCTAGAACCTTTTGCAGTATTGCCTCCTCTGTGTCTTCAAGGCTGGGTTTAGTAGCAGGAACCCCTTCATCAACGAATTCATCTACCAGCTGCTTAGAACTCTTAACAGTTCTCTTCTTGGCCACTTTCCCTGCCTTAGCACGCTTGGGTAGTGGTTGGGTCTCAGACGGTTCTGACATCGGCTTGCGCTTCTTCTCCTTAGGTTTGGCCGGTGCAGGTTTAGACGTCTTGGCTTTAGATTTAGAGACGGTTGGTTGCTCAGTTGCCTTTGGTTTTGCTTGTTTGGTAAGCTTGGCTGGCTTTGGTGCAGGAGATTCAGGATCACTTAATTCCTCACCCGCGATGTACCGTTGATGCTTTGCAACCTTTTCCAGATAGGCATCATAGTAGTCTGCTCCTCGAATGACATCATTGATGAGATCATTAGGTATTGTCATCCCAAATACTTCTCGTTTGCTTCCCTTAGCACTGAACTTGAGATGACCTAGTACAGGTTCCTCGGTAGGCAAATGGAGTGGAGACTCTGGTCTTGGGTGGAAGTTGTGCAGCCGTTGCAGGTGAAATATGATCAACTTGGTGAACCTGATACTTGGAATAAGGATAAGAGTTGCTTTCTTCTTCCCCAGAGTATGTTGTGCCAATTTCTTTTTGTCTTCTGTGAAGGTGTGGATGGATTGAGTGAATTCTTCCCACATCCTTTCAGCATAGTCGATGTGAGCTCGATTGACAATACCCCAAAGGATCTGTAGCGCTGGGGCTCTCGGCCTTTCAAATCCAGAAGTATATTCCAGAAGTCTTTTCCCGTAAGAACCACAGGATTGATAAAGGTTGTAGTGCCCTCCACGGTTGGAACATGTCATTAGTTGTGACATTAGACAGGTGTATTACTTCCTTTGGATACCCCAACTTATTGACAAATTCAACAAGAGTATCAGGAGTTGGAGGAGAAGAGAAGGCTCGGTTCTTATCGACTGGCGTGATCTGAAGAGCATCTCTTTTGAGTGTGTCTTGAGTGAGATTAAACCATTGCTCGTCCAGTTGAAACTTATAACTCCAGCTTACTGTCCAAAAACAAATAGTATACCCCCCAAAATTGTTGGATATAGATAGCCGGTATTATTGATGACGCTGTAAAAGCTCTGAAGAAATTAGTTTGCTTGAGAATGTCCACAGCAATCTTGAAAATTGGGCTGGGTTGAGATTTTTCTTCATTTAGATAGCAATTGCTTTTCCCAATTGGCACCCATCGATTGCGTGGCACGATTTGTTCATCTGTGCGGACGGGTGGTGCCATTGCGGGTGCATGTTCAGCATCAGTCATTGTATCTGCACAGTTACAATCACAAAGGAAATAACATGCAGATTGATTGTTAGATGTGAGCAGATGCTCGGAAGTTAAGCACGTATGCACACGATCCGAGATAAAGAACTCTCAGATCATGTTAGAGTGTTAATCAGTGAGATTGGTTAACTCTTGAGTTAACGGATGTTAACTCATCAAAGAGAGAACAAGACACACCGAAATAACCACACGATTCAGTGGCAATTTACAATCAGTGCAGGACAAGATGCAATGGATGAGACACTCTAAGCAAAACTTAATCTACGACAAGACCATGACCCAAAACGCAAGGATTTTGAAATGCTCATACTCAAAACGCAGGATATCAAAACGCAGGCATAATCAAAACGCAACAAAGTCATAAGTCAAAACGCAACTAAGTCAAAACGCAGTCATACTCAAAACGCAGGATATCAAAACGCAGGCATAATCAAAACGCAACAAAGTCATAAATCAAAACGCAACTAAGTCAAAACGCAGTCATACTCAAAACGCAGGATATCAAAACGCAGGCATAATCAAAACGCAACAAAGTCATAAATCAAAACGCAACTAAGTCAAAACGCAACACTCAAAACGCAATGAATATAATATTCAAAACAAGTCAAAACGCAATCATTTTAGAAAAATTTCGAATAGACGGGTTAAATAATTTATTAATATTAAAATTTCTTCAAATCAAAACGCAACGAGTTGCGTTTTGAACCTGTTTTGTATCATCTCATCAAAACGCAATCACATATTATATTATCAAAACGCAGTCATGATCTAATCTATCAAAACGCAACAAGAATGCCAACTCAAAACGCATCAAAAGGATATATCCAAACGCAACATGCATTCTATCTGAAAACGCAACCAAGACCATTTCTAACCTAAAACGCAACATCAATATGACCACAAAATGCAACATGATTTTAGCCCTAGAATCCTAAAACGCAATCAAGATCTAACTGTCAAAACGCAACATGACTTTGAGCAAACAAAACTCAATCAAGCATCCATTATCAAATCGCAACATGAACCTATTCTCAAAACGCAACATGAACGCACACCTAGTATTAACAGCGAGTCTCATTCATCCTAATTAAACACGAGTATTACTTATCAAATCGCACAACCTAAAGAAAGAACCTAATTATAAATCTGAGAATCAATTATCCTAAATGGCAACCTCTACTCAGAATCAAGGGACACTTAATGGAGAGGCGGGGAATCAAATTCAAGCATTAACAAAGGCATCTAAAACTCAGTAATAAACACTAACAAAATCAAACACTAACCTGTTTACTCGATTTGGGTTAATCACACAGTGTTCCAAGCGAAGAAACACACTTGAACTCACAGCTTACTCTAAACGCAGTCAAGAAGTTGAGAGAAAATAGTTGAAAGTTTGACTAGATTTTGTGATGTTTGACTAAGTCAAAACGCATCACCTATTTATACCTAGTTTTATCTTTCACTTTGGTTCATACTTGCCCCTTCTCACTTTTATTTCTAATTCGTAATGTGAGAATTACACAAATGGTCCCCTACTTTTCATAATACTTTAACCTTAGGGAACACAAAGACAACACATGGGATTGAGTAACTCGGGAAAGTTACACAATTGGTCCTTCACATTTAATGAACCTAGGATACAAGTAGCAAATAGCACATAATACCCTAGACATGCATATAATTGACACAATTGGACCTTTTTAAGTTAACTCTAGTTTAACTCCCCTTAAACCATAACCCCGTTAGTTACGATAGTTTAACTCCCCCTTAAACCATAACCCCGTTAGTTACGAAAAATGCCTTAAAGATGTCATAAATTTGAAAAGCCACTCTCCCCCTCAATCAATGACCCGTTTTCTCTTTAAAGAGCTGTAGTCGTTGATTGAGTGTCAAATTTATGAAAAACCAAGTCCGATTACTTTTCAAAAGTCGCTTTAAGCCACCACGTGAGATCCAAATAATTTTTTGAAGAATCATAGACGGAAAATTATGAGGATAAAAGAAGACTTCTCTTCTTAATCAAAAAATAATGCACTGAAGCGTACATCAGATCGAGGTTGCAAGGATATAGAGTAATCCATGCCCGGGAGAACTTAATCACCCATTGTTAGGAACAGCCGTCTTTTTGGCGACGTGCTTTCCTCATTTTGAAAAGCGGGGTGTAGTCTGAACTAACTGAAAGCCATTAAGACATGTTTTGAAAGGTTTAAACTTCCGTTCGAGCTTCATTTAAAGACCCGTGTCATTATTGAATGACATTTCTAGGACCGTAAATGTTATCGATAAACAGAAGACATGTCTTGAAGAAAAACTATTTTTGATATTTTCTATTTTCTGATTTTTATGGATTTTTGATGGTTTTATAATTTTGTATTTTTCTTTTGGGGTTTAAATATGTACATATTTACATAGGTTACTTAAAGCCAATCCGTTACTCATCCTGATCATCCTAAAGACTTTTGAGTGTCTCCGGCTTCATACACTTCATGCCAAGCCTTGGGAGAATGAATTCGAATCGTTCTCTAGGCAGCGCCTTAGTGAATATATCCGCCAGTTGATACTCTGTCCTCACGAAATACAACTCAACCACTCATTTTTCCACTTGTTCTCTGATGAATTGATGTCGGATGTCTATGTGTTTTGACCTGGAGTGCTAAACGTTGTTGCAGCAAAGAGCTATGGCACTCTTGTTGTCACAGTACAGAGGGATGCGATTGTAAGCAAAGCCATAGTCTGATAATTGAGACCTCATCCATACGATTTGGGCACAGCAACCAGACATCGCGATGTATTCAGCCTCTGTAGACGAGATGGACGTGCTAGTTTGCTTCTTTGATGACCAGCTGACTAACTACACCAAAGGAACTGAGCACTGCCAGATGTACTTCTGCGAGTGCCTGACAACTACTGCATGATCTGCGTCTGGCGTAATCAGTTAGTGCCAATGGCGGTGTCTTTCGGATACCAAAGACCTATATTGATGGTTCCTTGGAGATACCGAAAGACCCGTTTAACTGCCTCAAGGTGCTTTTTAGTAGGCCTAGATTGATATCTAGCACACATGCACACAGCAAATACTAGGTCAGGTCTACTGGCTGTGAGGTACATCAGGGACCCAATCATGCTGCGATATTTGGTCTGGTCAACAGGGGTCCCTGAGAGGTCTTCATACCCATTTTGTTCGCTAACCACCATGAGAGTGTCAACAAGAGGCACTTTTATAAAGTCCAAATTATCTTCTTTAAAATCGCATTTGCATTTATAGATTGATTATATGAAAATGCCTCTAGGATTTGAGAAATATTTGCAAGCCTAAGAAAAAAATGATATTGACCCATCTCGACGATTTTGAAAATTTAGAACACATTTTATTAGAAAAACGGTCACAATCTTTGGGGTCGGTCGAGGCAAATATGATATCATCAACATATATTTGAACATGAAGAGTGTGTTTGCCTGTTTTCCGAATGAATAAGGTCGGATCGACGACACCCTTGGAGAATCCTTGAGCCAGAAGAAACTTTGACAATGTGTCATACCATGCCCGAGGAGCCTGTTTTAACCCGTAAAGTGCTTTCTTCAGACGATAGACATGATGTGGACGTTCTGGGTTAACAAAGCCTTCCGGTTGGTGGACATAGACTTCTTCTTTGAGCTCGCCATTTAAGAATGCAGTTTTCACGTCCATTTGATAAACTGTTATATTTTTGCTGGCGGCATTGGCAATGAATATCCTAATTGCTTCAAGACGAGCAACCGGGGCGAAGGATTCTTCAAAATCTAGACCTTCTTCTTGATGAAATCCTTTTGCTACAAGACGTACCTTGTTCTTCAACACATCACCATACTCGTCAAGCTTCACCTTATAAATCCACTTGAGAGCAATAATCATGGCACTGTTTAGAGGTGGTACTAATTCATATACGTCCAGTCGATCAAATTCATGGATTTCATCTTGCATGGCTTGAAACCATCAGTCTTCAGTAGCTGCAGATTGGAAGTTTTGCGGTTCGACTTTGGACAGTACGGAATTGTAGAAGCACCACAAAGCATCCGTAGCAAGCTGTTTCCGAGTGGATACCGGTCTTGAGGGATTCCCAATGATGTTATCAAGAGATGAAGAGTCCAGTCATTTCTGGATTTGTTTTCATGAGGTATTGAGTGATTGGTTGGATTTCATGTAATGGTGATTTCCTTTCCCCAGATGATGAAGCTTCAGGGTTATAGTCTGGGGCGAACACATTAACAAATGGTGCGGGATCAGCTGCAGCAAATGGATTAATTTCTGCATATTGCTCACCTGCTACACCATGATGTACAGAAGAGGAATGATGATCCAGTGGTGATGAGGTATGACTTCCTGATGGTGCGTCGAGATCAATAGCAATAGACACAGATGGACCAGTAAGGAGGGACCGGGTCTTGTGCTACATTAGGGATAGGATCCTGATGGACACACGGTGGAGTAAAATATTCATCAAACATGGGTTGGAATAACATCTCCAATTCTTTATTTGTGGGAGATACATAGGGAATAGCAGGAGTAGGGTTGGGTACGAGCCCTGAACTGATTGGTCCAAGCGTCAACAGGTTAGGAGTGGGTCCTGGACTGGATTGTACAGGAGCCATTTGCTCAGTCAGCTCATCGAATGTAACATGAATAGTCTCCATTATTTGTCGGGTCCTTTTGTTGTATATTCTGTTACCCTTCCAGTTTGGTGCGTAACCACCAAAAGATTCTAATATCCGCCGTTGGTTGTAGTTTCCCAAGATCACACTGTCATTTGTAGGGTAACAAGAGCAACCAAAGAATTCGTAAAAATGTGAGATCATGGCTTCTTATTGTGTACTAGCTCATATGGGGTTTTCTCGTGACGTGTGTGAATAAGGGAGTCGGTTTTTATGGGTTGAAACAGGCAGACCCGTTCTTCGGCCCCCAAGAAACATCGGTGCCTTGGAAAAAATTAACATTGTCCGTGCAGCCTCGACAAGAGTACGGTTCCTCTTTGTGACCAACCCGTCTGCTGTGGAGTCATTGGAACAGTCTTTGATGAATAATACCTACTTTTTCATAGTGGTCATAAAAGTATTTTGTTGACAAAATCTGTGCCATGACGTGCGGATAAATCTTATAGTTTGTAGAGACCGAACGTGAATTTGCTTTAGAAATTTGATGACAACTGCAGGGGTTTCATCCTTTGATCTTAAAAACTTAACCCACGTAAACCGAGAGTAATCATCGACGATGACCAAGATATATTTCTTCCCATTAATAGTTTGCACATGCATCGGTCCACATAAATCCATATGAAGGGTGTTGTAGAACTTCTAAATTGGTGTTTTCAGTTTTGGGTTTAAGTGGGTATGCTTTTTGCTCTTTCCTAATTGACATGTAGAACAAAGGTGATCTTTTTCAAACTTCAATCTAGGTAAGCCTCTAACAAGGTCTTTTCTTGCGAGATCATTGATGGTACCGAAGTTCAAGTGATTTAACCGATGATGCCATAACCATGATTTGTGCTTGGAGGCTTTGGATAGCAAGGCTTATTGAAAAATTGAGAATTAGCAAAAACTTAAAACTACAAAGTTGGCAACCAGCTTAATCCTAACAACTTTAATAAAGACACTTCTAACTTTTAACAAAGGAATAAGCTAGAAAATAAGAAAATCCATGGCTGTTACAGAAAGTTAGGCTCAAAGAGCTTTTTACATTTTGGCTTGTATTTTGCTTATTATTTGATGAAAATTGAAAACAAGGGAAGCTTAATGTAGCTTAATAGGTATACTAAAGAATTTTAAAAAGAAAAAGGCTAAGTTTTAACAAAGATCACAAGAAAATTTAGATGAAAAAGAGTGCTAAATGTTGTTGCTGCTGTTTGTTTCTGCTGATGCAATTGGCCTTGAACCAGTGCAAGCCTAAGGATCACTTTAGAAACTCATAACTAGCTAATTACATATTGTTCAAATGCAAACTATCACAATGTGATCTCTTAAGTGACATAAGTCTCTTAAATCTAAAAAATACTTATTCTTCTAAACTGCCCTGGTGCTGGCAATGAGTTTTACACTCTAACTTTTATAAAACTAACTCTATCTTCTAAAAGTTGATTGAATACTAGTTTTATATCCTAACTCAACTAACTGAGAAACTTTGACAAAGAAAGATTGACTCTAACAGTCAAATTAGGCTAATACCAAACACTCTTTTACTAATAAGCTGTTAAACTAATTTGCACTAAAATTTTATTTAAAACTAAAACAGCTTAAAACTTATATCCACTTCTACTATATCTAAGCTAACTTAACTATTTAAGCTCTTAAACACCTAGCTTATTAGGGAGATTAAGCTGGTTACTCTATGAGCTTAAACTACTAGTTTTATGACAGAATTAGAGAATTAAATGAGATTATCTCAACTAAATCTTATGAAAACTAAAGTAAGCTAATAACAAACTTAAAAAAACAGTATAAAGAGGAGA
The DNA here is from genome assembly GCA_026074375.1 of Tanacetum coccineum. Taxonomy (NCBI): domain Eukaryota; kingdom Viridiplantae; phylum Streptophyta; class Magnoliopsida; order Asterales; family Asteraceae; genus Tanacetum; species Tanacetum coccineum. Next base: position 34,229 of record BQNB010030565.1, on the reverse strand, counting down.
ATTAAGCAAACTTTGAATCATGAATAAGCAAATGTTAAACACTCAAGCTAAGCTAAATTGAATCTAAGAGAATAGAACCTGGAAGTATTGGAGTCTCAGTACAAGAGCCACTCTAGTAGAGTGAGTGGCTCAAATTGTTATCCTAAGTGACTTCCAAAGTCTCTAAACCAGAGCAAAAAGCTCAATAAGCTAGAATGAGCTTATTTCTCCTTGTGAACCTCCAACTTGAGACTTATGAATTCAAGTTATCATTTTAAGTTGTAAATGAGTTAAACTATTTAAATGAAAGCTTAAACAATAGAATTTGACTAGAGTTGAGCTTATTAAAAGCTTATTGCTCTAAAACGTATTGGAATTGAAATCAAAGAACACAAACACTTTTAAAGTAGATTGATATTACTAGAATTGATAAGTACAAGTTAAGAAAGAAGAGTATAAGAGTACAAGAGCTTAATTGCTTAAAGTAGAGTTTAAATTGCTTAAAATTGAAAATTACAAAGTAGAAACTTAAAACAAAAAAAATTAAAACCCCGAAAAATGAAGACCTAGCCTTCTATTTATAGAGGAGTAGTGAAGAGAGGGAAGAATTTCTAGAATGGTCTCTTCAAATCTCATCCGTTTGATCTTTTGAAATGATTGTGAGCCGTTTGATGGGGTGATGAGGTGTCATGGCCAATAGGGGCTTGCCACGTGTTGGTTTGTGAGTGGGGAGAGTGTATGAACGAAATTGAGTCTTAAAAGGAGCGGGGGTTGTGGAAAAATCGAAATGGGTTGCGTGGGAAATTGGCGGGAAAAGCTGTTGAGGGTGGTTAGGGTTGTTATTCTTGTTGCGAGAAAACCGCTTATTATTTGAATCTTTGGAATGTTGGCAACATTGGTCCTTGTAGTTGTCTCCGCCCTTGTGTAGTTTAAAACAGGTTTGGAATTTAACAGTTTTGGCCCTTGTGTCTTTCTTTCTCTTTTTCTTCTTTATAAATCACTTTTCTCTTTTGGCAACTCTAGTCCTTGATCTTTAAAACTTCACATAAGCTCTTTAATCTTTGAAGACTTGTCAATAATGGCCCTTTGACTTTATCTTGGGTTGAACACTGTGACATCTTTGGCCCTTGACTTGTAATTGACTCCTTTTACATTCTTTATTCCTTTCTTTGACTGCGTAAGACTGTTCGGGCTGAGCCGGCTGTTATTTCTGGTTGATTCTTTGTCTTTCTCTTGACTCTTTGTCCTTTTTCCCGTTTCTAGACGGCTATTCATTATCACTTTTGATCTGTTTCATTTTGACATCATTTGATTCTCAACCATCCTGATAAAAGACATGATCATATCAGCTGCCTGACTCTTCTTTCTGAGAAAGTGAACCCATGTGTACCTTGAGTACTTATCAACAATGACTAGGGTATACGTTTCATGATTTTTGGACATTGGATTCGCTGGTCCTAATAGATCCATATGAAGAAGATGCACACACTTCTTGATTGAGAAATTTTATTTTGCTTGGAAAGAAGCTCTATGATGCTTTCCTTTTTCACATGTCAAACATGGTTTATCCTTTGAATAAATAAGTGAAGGAAGGACAAGAACTTTGTTATGTTTAACAAGTTTATTAATTTTTTTTAAATTGAGATGTGATAGCCTTTTATGCCATAGCCAGTTAACACTTTCAAAGGCTTTAGCAAAAAACAGGCTCCATTTGGAGTCAGTAATGACATGTCAAGAACATATACATTATTTATCCTTAGGGCTATCAACGTAATTTCTTTATTTGCATGAAAGATTGTTCCTTTCTTATCATCAAAGTGAATAATATATTTATCATCACAAAGTTTACTAATGCTATTTAGATTGTATTTTAGATCATTTACAACAGCTACTTTAGAGAAAACTATACCACCATAGTTTATTAAACCATATCCCTCTATAATGCAAGATGAGTTATCACCAAATACTACCTTACGACCTTGTTGCTCCGCATATTTATGCAGATAACTCTTGACACCGGTCATAATCCTTAAGCATCCACTGTCCAGGTGCTAGATGGGCTCCTTGATGTGTCTCTGCACAAATACTAAACTGAGTTAGTTTCTCTTGTGAACCCACCTATTTGTGGGCTCTCTGGCTTTAGTAGCATGAATTTTCTCACCTCTTTTGAAGTGTTCAAAGTCATTATGGTTAATGGTTAAGTGATCAGTACTTCTATAAGTATTGCAACTCACACCAACTAAGGATTCACTAGACTGCGATGACTCAACTAGGATACCTCCCCTGACAAGAATAACACGATTGTGTCTTGAGGTTACATGATCATAAATTCTACATATTTCACACTCATGATACATTCGGAAATCATCAGGGTGATGGTTATTGAAGTGAGTGCAAATGGGAAAGGTTTTGCCTTAGCTTTTAGGATCTGTTTTATGGTGAAGCATACTAATAAGGATGTGCCTTGTAGTTTTCACTATTTTTCAGTGATGCAACATACATATTGTGATATGAGGTCCTATGATCCTCACCTTTGCATTTCATACAATAGATAATTCTATAGCAATCATTAGTGGAATGATTTATATAATTACAAAGTTCACATTTAAGCTTTAGTTTCTATAAGGATTTTTGTCTAACTGATTTAAATGAGTCAGTGTTCTGAACCTTCGGTTTAGCTTCCTAACTCATTTTGATGAATTAACTTAGTTAGATGATTCAGACTTTGAAATCACAAGTTTAGATTCATGAATCTTCTGAGTAGAGTTAATCTTTTCATCCATTAGCATTTGAACAAGTTTGGCCAGTTCATCTATTTTGGATTATCGTTCATTGGTTTTTACTTCAGTATGAACTAAAGAAATGACTGGTTTAGTATCACAAACAGTGACAGGTACAGAAACACTCTTGCTTGAAGATTCTTGTGTTTCAGGCTTTGTGTGTTTCATGGTGCTTAAACTAGGTCTTTCCCTTAGAGATTGATCTTAATAAGTCAATGGCATGACCTTAGAGCTTGGAGAAGCTCCCTAAAGATTTTTTAGTGGATGAAGGCGTGTAAAGGTTCTGATCCCGATTCTTTGGAAGAATCAGGGTTAGTGGGTGCCTTAATGATTCTTAGACACTCATTTACAACTTGACTTTCAGGAACCAAAATTATTCCAGTGTTGAAGTTTGGTAGTTTTCTGTCAGGGTTGTGTCTCTCAACCCAATATTTAGATTTTAGGATCATTTCATGATCATAATCCAGAGAGGCAGGTATAAATGGGTTTTCTTTTACATCATTTTTGAATGATGCTTAAATGAGCTGATCAATTCTAAGAATTTTCTTCTTTGGATTAGGAATTTGCTCATTTATGCATCGACTTACTTTGTTTCAATTGTTCAACCATTTCTCATTAACATGTTTTTCTTCCTTAAGTTGTTCTTAAAGAGCATGATTTTGTTTAATGAGTTTAGTGTTTTGAAGTTGAAATGTAACAGCCTCAAGCTTGGCTTGTTTAAAAACAAGTAAATCATCTCTACATTTATTCAGTTCAAAAACATGTTTGTTTTATTTAGATAACAAGTTTAATCTTTGCTCTTCAACAAACTTAAGGTCAATGTTAATGTATTTAAGGTAATTTTTCCAATCAGCATCTTTATCCATAGAAATAAGAATGTTTACCTTTCTCATAGTGATGTCAATCCATTCACCATTCCTAGCATGGTTCTTTCCAACAGAAAGTTCATCATCAGCAAGAGCCATCAACACCTTGACTTGTGTCATCCCTTCATCATCAGACACTTCTTCCTCATCCCAATCAAAATTTTATGCTACCAGACCTTTGTTTTTAGACTGAAAAGGTTTTAGGGGCTAAGTAGTAGAAGTACTAGCCTCAAGAAGTGCAAGTTTGGCTTTCACCTTCTTGTACTCAGTCTTATAATCTTTTTGAATTTTTGGTTCATTTTGACTACTCTGAACTTGTTGTAAAGACTGAATGAGTTTAGGTATAAACTTAGGTTGAAAGCCACTAGACACGGAAGAAGACTTTGAAATGGTTTCTAGGGAACACACCCACAAACATTTACTTATACATGGTTTTTGAAATGGTTTCAAACTTATTTTTAGTTTTCAGAAAAGGTTTGCGGCGTAACAATGGTATTGGTTACACCGTAAACATGTGGTTTTAAAAGTTTTATATTTGAACTAAGAAGGTTAAGGCGTAACAAGTACATGACTTTACGCCGTAATAATATCTGTTACGGCATAACCTAGGTAGTTACGCCTAGACAGAACCTTACTACCACATGAATACGAACCAAGGGGGCTTCGAATTCCACTTTCTTATAGATAAAACCTGCAAAATAAAGTTAGAAACCAACGAAAACCAACTAATATGCAGAAAATAAAAGACGGGTTGTCTCCCGATAAGCACTTTTGTTTATTATCGAGTTTTTAAGTTAGACTCAAGACGCTCTACGTCTTTCTGCGAATCCTTCTTCCACTGTCCACTTCCTTACGGATCATATCCCTGAATCTTGACCTGTTTTCTTTTCCTAATGGCAAGGCATCCATTAAGTCCTTAGTGACACAGATAAAATTTTAGCCAGAGTCAAATGAATATTTCTTTACTTTAAAAGTTTCTACATGAACCATTGGTGGGTCATACTCTTTTATATCGATTCCAAGTTTTCGTCTTTCCTCCTCCTCTAATTTTTGATCATGCCACCAATAGGTATTATCCCCTTGTACTTTCTTGCAATTTTCCCATATATCTTCTAGCATATGTCCTTTCTTCCCTACGCCTAATTCGTATTCATCTGCTAACTGGTCAATTTCAAGATTGAACATCCACTTATAGTCGTCAAAACTCCTTTCTCTTAAGTCTTTTACCACATCATCTCGAAAACAATCAATCAACTATGATTTAAGTAGGGTTTTCTTTACTAGTTCGCTAAAGTTTGTGTGTCCCACTTTAGTCAATAGCCAATCCTTAAACGGGTAGTCCTTAGGTCTAGGATTTAGATTCTCAAAGATCAAGGTAAACTTTGACGTGGGAGCGTTTGGATTGTTATTACACCATTCCTCAAACCTATTATCCCAAATCAATCCTTTCTCTTGGTTTTCTCCGTATTTTACTAAGAGGAAATCAGGAAAGGATAATCCAGCCCCGTTTATTCCTTTCCTATCCTTATCATCGTAACAATACCATTTCCTTAAAACTCCTTCTTCATCCAATCCATAAATTTCATGACCTCCATTGTACTCTTTCATATTTGGGTCACATGTCGGCCTAAATTTTAGTTCTCTGGTAGTAACAAATTTTTATATATATAGTATTAATCCCGTGAAAATTCTTCCCAAAATACTTCTCAAACAAGAGAAATATAAGGTAAAAATCTCACTAAAGAAAACACAATATGTATATTTTTATCCGGGAAGTATTGTACTCCTCGGGTCGTGTCCCAACGAAGTCGTGAATTGAGATTTGGTGATAATTCGGATTCGAGTTAAGAATGATAAAGGATTTTTGAACTTTTGATTATACTACAAATATAATAGCACAAACTAAAAACAATTAACTAGTACGAAATTTAAATGCACGAAAATTAAAAACGTGAGCTAAAACTGAAATTTAAAATCTAAGGAACTACTTTTAACACATTTTATACCTAAAAATCACAAATTTAAAAAGAAAATTTTAGGAAAAAGAATTAGAATTTTTTAACTATTTTTGAATTTTTTATGAATTTTCTAAGAAAAATGAATTACTAAAAATAAACTTTTTCTAAAAATTATCACTAAAATTCTACTTTTATTTTTCAAAAATACTAGAATTAAAAAGAAAATTTTCACAAAAAAAAATTAAAATTTTTCAACTACTTTTCTATTTTCTATGATTTATTTAAGAAAAAGAAATTTCCTAGAATCTATTTTAAAACCTAGAAATTACAAATTAAACTGGAAAAATTAAGAAAAATACTTTTTAACAACTAAAAAGGTGCAGAAATCTAAAGGTGCAAAAATGCCCAATTTTTATAACCTAATTGAACCATAATTTAATCAATTAAAAACCTAACCCTAATTTTATAAAACTAAACTTAAAAAATATTAAAACTATTTTATTTTTCTAAAAAGACAGGGTAGGAAATGTCACAAACGAAAGTAAAGGGTAGGCGGAGTAACTGTGATGAATTTACACTCTAGTTAAAACGGGTAACCTTGAACTATTGAAAAATTACAAAATAGACCCTACGATATGGCTTATTTGGGCTTATCTAAAAAATGGAAATAAGCAAAAACTTAAAACTACAAAGTTGTTGATGAGCTTATACTCTACAACTTTAATAAAAGCACTTGGACATTATAACAACAGAATAAGCTAAAAAATTAGCTTTTTAAGCTGCAATACAGAAACTAAGGTTTAACTATCTTTTTAAGAATTTGGCTTATTTCTTGCTTAATACTAGATGAAAGTGAAAAACAAAAGAAGCTTAATTGAGATTAAGATGTATACTAAGTATGTCTAGAAAGAAATAAGCTGAAAGCTAACAATCTTAATGAGAAATTTGAATTTGAAAAGTGCAAGGTTCAGGCGTATAACTGTTTTTAAGCTTTTCTAATAAGCTATCTATTTCAAAAATGAATCCTAGAAGCTGAAATTTTACAAATAAGCTATTCTCTGGATATAAAACTAACCTAGATAAAAGGTTTTTCAAAATTCCAACTAGAAATGAAAATTCAAAAAGAATATAAGCTAAAATCCTAAACTGCTGCTATTCAACTTTTGTAAGGGAAAATAAGCCAGTCTAAGATGCTTAAAATGAAAATCAAGTGATGATTTTTATAAACCTAATGGAGTTCTAACAAAATGCAAAATTCTAATTTCTAACTCCTAATTATAAATGCTAGAAATAAGCTAGAAATTGATGAGCAAACAGCAGTTAATACTGCTGTTTACTTCCTAATTCTGCTGATGCACTTGGCCAAACTAAAGTGCAGGCTTAGGTTCAAAAATTAGATCTTATAAACCACTTCACTAAATGTATTTGAGTCTATATTGACAAATCTTGAACAATAAAAAGCTGTAAACTACTTTATCCCACCCCCTGGAGGGCTCTGAGAAGGGGCTTAAGCACCTGTCTTTAATGGCGATAAATTTATCGAGGGGGGGTTGCGTCTGTTGAAAACTCCCCTGGGCATTACAAAACTTATTACGCTAAATAAACTTAGAATTTCTACCAAACTAATTTTCTAAAACTGTTAGAACTTCAAAATTTGTTAAACTCATCTATGCAATAGGTTTCGACAGGGTTAAGTTGACTTTACTAAGTCAATCACTTAAAACAAACACTATCCTAAAAGTCTAACAGGCCCAACTTATTGCACTTAGAAAAACTATTTTAAAAACTAAACAACTAAGACATAAATCTACTACAATCTAAATCTAACCTAGATAATCGTATTTTAGAGCACTAAAGTACTAGCTTATTAAGAAGAATAAGCTAGTTTCTTCAGCAGCTACTACACTACTTTGACAGTATTAAAAGAAAATGAGAGATATCAACAATAACTATAACAATGAAACTTAAAAACAGATAAAAGAATAAACTCATCAAGCAAGATTAAGCATATATGAAACACAATGAGAAACATACAGAAAATCTTAATTAAGCTAAGTTTTATACTAATTTAGAAATCAAGAATTGAAACCTTTACTTTTAGTCTCAGGCACTAGGCTGCTCTTTCTGATGAGACAGCCTTAATTAAGTACCTACGGCTTACCTTAGCCTCTAAGAGGCCAGCTTAAAAGCTTAATAAGTCTTCTAAGAAGCTATATTACTACTCCTGTAGCTTCCAAATTGAATGAAAACTGAATTCAAATGAAAGATATTGAGCACTAATGAACAAAGACAGTATATAAAAGCTTTTAACAAGAGTTGAACAACTTTTGAACTTAAGAAAATGTAATATAGCTACAAAATGAAGTCTTATCACAAACTTATTGTTAAAATACATCTTAGAAACATTAGAATTTTGAGGAACAAAACACAACGGTGAATGGGGGGGCTGGGGTTTTGGGGGGGAGGGGGGGGGGGGGGGGGGGGGGGGGGGGGATTGTTAAATTTGCTTTTAAAAACAAGAGTACCAAAGTAAGAAATCAGAGCGATAGGTCATGGTAGATGTGGGGGGGGGGGTGGGGGGGGGGAGGAGGAGAGTCTAAAAAGCATAATCATGAACAGTACAAAAATAGAAAAATATACAATGCGAAAACATGAAATTAAAAACACACTAACTACTAACTCTCTTAAACTGAACACTTGCGTGCGAGTCTCTATATATCTAAAGCTGAGGAATGGATGAATTAGAGTGAATGAGAAGCTTCTACCATTTTACAGCCATATTAGATCTCTTGAGTTTGAATCTAAGCCGTTAGATATAAATGATGAGAGTGTTGGGCCGAATAGGTGAGCCTACGGGGGCGAAGTGACTGTAGATGGTTCAAATACGAGGTTGCAATGAGGTGTAGAGGGACGAGGGAAGGTTTTTGGGAGGCGTTGGTTTTTAAAATCAGAATTTTTGCGGGACACATTCGTTGGGTGGTTTGGTATCGCTATTTTATACATATCTATAACCTGAAAAAACGAACTCCAAACAAAAACATAATAAAAATTGCAAATATATGTTGTTTTTGTGTTTATGTATGTGCAGGTACCGGATATCAAGAAAAGGACGAAAATAATGACAAAACCGAACAAAACCAAACACGAGAATGGAAAGAGCGCGAGAAAACGAGTCCAACGGTGTCTTCATATTTTATTGGGTCGGCCCGACACCATTTATATGGGTCAGACCGACCCATACTTACTAAATGCTCAAGTATTATTCCAGCCCAATATTGATAAGCCTAACCCACGCAGCCCAGTCCAATGCAATGCTATAACAATAGGAATTTTAGCCCATCAACACATTGGCAAATAAAGATTTTCTGGCCCAACATGCTACAAGCCCACGAAATGAGAGAAAAGAAAAAAAAAGCCCAAGAGAGGTATTGATGTATGGCGTACTGGAGACGCAATTGAGAGAGGATAAATAAGCAGCAGGTCACGAAGGAATAGATATCTTATCTCAACTTTATTTTTCATTTTTTTCTGTCTTTAATTTTTTCGAGTAGCAGATTTAGAATAGGAGTAGGACTACATTAGTTATTTTTTTATTGCATATTTCATTTCCAATCTTGATGTAATAGTTTAGTTTTTATTTTCGTTTTTTTTATTTGAATCGAGTAACGGTTTTCGGATTAATCGATTGTTGATAAATCGAGTAGGATATTTAGATTACTAGGTTTGAACGATTTCCAGGTTTAAATTGTAACAGTTGAGATGGTTCGAATGTTTGGATTTTGATTTTGAGATTTGTGGATTGATATTTCGAATGTATTAACGATTTTTCCAGGTTTAGTTTCGTTGAACTTATGTTGTGGATTTAAAAGTAGATTTGGTATTTCGGATAATAGCTTTCGTGATTTCTGTCTTTCTTATTACGCTATCGCAGCAGCACGTAGGAGTAGAATTAATTCAGATTTAGCTTGCTTAATAGTTTTTTTTTATTTTATTTTTTTATTTATCTAAATAGGAACTTATCTAGTTCTCGGCTTATTAATAGTTTGTCTCGGTTTATTAGCTTCCAAAGCTTAATTTCATGCTTGTAGTTATTGTGGCTTATCCAGTTATTGCTTAGCTCATTAAGTTGTAGATTTGCTTAAATACTTATCTACACTCAGTTTGCAACCAATTTGCCTCGTCCTTAATTTTTAGTTTAGGCACTATTTTGAAAATAAACCTTGTTGATTGTGTTTGGTTTGCAAAATTCAATTTGGGCCCCGTTGAATTAAGTAACAAGTTATTTGAATTTGACAGTTTGTTCTATTTTGTATTTTGATTTCTTTTGATACCGGTCAACTCAAGAGGCGTGGAGCTTAAGGGTTTATTTAGCTAGACCGACTTTGATTAGTTGTTTTAGTTAAATAAATCGGGTGGTATTCGTTTAAATTGCGGGTCTCCAATTCGGTTCATTTTCTATTCCTTTTTCAATTAATTAGTGTAGCTTTATTTTTAAAATGTTTAGTCTTTATTTCATTATGAGTAGTGAGTAGATTTATTAGTGCTTGTTAAGTGATTAGTGATTTGAAATTTAGGTGCGGGCTTAAAAAGATTTAAAAAATATTTAGTCATAAGTTTTGTCTTTTCAATTTACATTCCGTCATTTATTTTTAATGCAATTTAATTTCTTGTCATTTATTTTTAAGCATTTCGTTTTACTTGTCATTTTAATTCATTAAACCTAAGCCCGCACTTAATGAACATTTCAAGTCACTTAGCAAGCATTATTTTAGTTTAATTTTCTTAGATCAACTTTAATATAATCTTGTCGTTTTAATCTTAGAATTAATTTCAGTTTAATTTTTAGTTTAAAACCAAATCAAAAACTTATATGCTATTCAAGCTCGATTTACAACTCGAACGTAGATTTCCATTCATCTCTCGTCGAGGAAACGACCCGGAAGGTTTTTGAGATATCGCTTTGGTTAAAAGTGAATTTCTTGAACCCGACGGTAATACTATACTATACTATTATTGGCCTATCCTCATTATTACTTATATTATATATTATATATATTTTATATGTATTGATTTGGACGGATCAGTTATCAATGTAATTTTTCGTATAAAAAATTAATTAGTAATGTAAAATTTTTATATAATAAAAGATTTTCAAAATGCCGAAAAATAATATTGGAGCAATTGAAATTGAACCAATAAAAATGGAGTCGTCCCATTAGCAAATAAAATTTTAAAATTAAAATAAATTTGTTCAAACCCTAAACTTTATATATATATTTAAAATAAATATAAATATTAAAATAAATGTACGGTCCCAGGTGTTACCGTAAGACGAAAATATGCACCCAATATTATGCATATAGAAAGAACACATATATATGTTATTTTTAAAGTTTAAGCAATATGAAAAAACCTTTTTTTAGAGCCATTACGTGTTATTAAACATAAATAAGATTATCTATACTACTTATAAAGCATAAAGTCATTTTTAAACATTAAAATTTTCATTTTTGATTTTTCAACTTACACACATCTATTCATAGTGTACAATTTTTTAATGCATTAACACAATACACATTTGGAATGAAAATAATTAATACATAATTCAACTTATACATAAATCTTAACTATGTTCAACTTATACTCTCAAAAGTCGACAATGGAGAAAAAAACCCTAACTTTTGCGATACAATTCACCCTCTCTAATCGTTCATAAATCATTATAACAAGTGTGTTTTGTGTTTTAATCTTTGATTACTAACACATAAGCGTTCTTTTAATTTTGAGAATCTTGTGAACTTTTTTTGTTAAGGGTTTTCTTATTTTATTATAGGGTTTTCTTGCTTGTCGTCGTTTTAAAGGTCCTATTATGGATTCGATTAGTGCTAATGTGGGTACTCTATGTGAGCTCTGGTGATCTGCTAGGAATTCTTATCGTGAAAGTCATAAGGCGAATTAACATGTGGTTTCCAATTGTCTTCTGTTCTTGGCGAGTTTTTTATAGTAGAGGGTTATGTCGGATTAAGGTTCTAACGATTTGAGATATTCGCAATCCTGCTAGAGTTAAATCTTGAGGGACATAGTTTCAAGAGAGGCGGTAGCGAGGTAGAGCAACAAAGTAAAGTTATAAGGTTACGTCTTACCCTAGAAATTGGTCGTGGGATCAAACGATTTTTGGAATTGGTGAGGCTGATAATGTTAGGGTATCGACTTTGCTGGACGATCATCCAAAAACCTAAATCACGCATTTCCAAGTTCTAATACAAACCCTGAAAGTGGGTTCGTTGCTGCTAAAATAGAGAGCTGGTACGTGCTGTTGACGATGGTGTTTGCTTCTAATGATTGCATACGAGTATGAATGGAGAAGTTATTAAGAAATTATTTGGCGTGTCCATTTTCTACTCCTATAGAAATCGATGCTTTCACTAGGTGAACTTGATTAGGTAAATACGAGTGTGTCGAATTGACTAGAGAAAAGTGCCAGGAGGTTATGAACACCATTTGGTCTATATGGAATACTCTTGTTGCTGAAACTCCTATTGAGACGAATGCAAATCCCATGCCTAGTAAGGTTTCGGCTGACCCAATTGTGCAATCTGTATCTATCAAAAAACCAAGTTCCTATGTGGGAGCAGCAGTAGGGTCAGAACCGGAAACAAGTAAGTCTAAAGCTAACTTTCGTTCATTATTTTCTGAAAATGTTTGTGAAGGTGCCAAATTCTCTATACCTAGAAAGGTTGTTGAAACAGTTAGTACCCGATTTGATCATACATTATATGGTTATTTGATTGGTAAACATATTGCGTTTCCGGTTATGGAATACTATGCTCGTAATAATTAGGGCAAATACGCCTTGACAAGAATAATGATGAACTCCAAAGGATTTTTCTTTTTTAAATTCAAATCTTCTAAAGGTTTGGATGATAATATGGAGAATGGCCCATGGATGATCCGTAATAGCACTAGCATTCTGAAGAAGTCGTCTATGGATACGCGTTTATGTAAAGAAGAATTAACCCGTATTCCAGTATGGGTTAAAATTCATGATGTTCCTATCCAGGTTTTTTCAGAAGATGGCTTAAGCATTATTGCGTCCCAATTAGGTAAGCCTATTATTCTTGATTATTATACCTCCTCGATGTGCATTAAATCATGAGGGAGAAGTAGTTTTACTCGTTGCTTGATTGAAATGGATGCGAAGGATGTTCTTAAAGAGAGCCTTACTATTAGTGTACCTTTAATTGAGGGTACGGGGTATACAATTGAAACTGTTACTATTGAATATGAATGGAACCCCCTCGATGTTACCTATGTAAGATATTTGGTCATGTTCATGACCATTTCCCTAAAAAGGTGTCGAGTCCTCCTACTGTTGTTACTTCTAATATTGTTACTTCTATTGTTGAGAAGACTAATGATGGATTCCAAACGGTGGGTAAAAAGAAGAAGAAGGGTAAATCTAAGTCTACTAATGGTGGTCAGTTTGTTGGTCCCTCGGTTAAACAAAATATTCGGTATGAGCCAAAGGAGACTACAAGCGCACCAAAGAATGGAGCTACAAATGCTGGTAATGCATCTAAATCGTCATCTATGTTAAAGACTATTGGTACTTCATCTGAGAAAGGTAAATTCACCACGTCTAATTCTTATTCTGCCTTGGATGATGAGAGTGAAGAAGATGTTGAAAATGTGTATGATGAATTGGCTAACTTATTTCCTAATTCAAAAACCGGTGGAAGTTCATCCTTCAAGGCTGCTGCTGGTTAGCTTGTTTCAATTGAGTCATTGTTTCTAGGTTTAATTAGTTGTTTCTAGAGTTGTAAGTGTTTATGGCATTGTCATAAGCACTAGTTTTAGGTGTTTATCAAGCTGTTTAGCTTGAGGTTAATGTGGTACTTCAGCCACATTCCATTTGTACTTAACTTTTTTGGTTTTAATATACTTTACCGGGGTAACCCTTTACCCAAAAAAGTAATTAATACATAATTAATTATTGATAAATACACCTCATTACTTAAAAATACAATCATATACTCACATTGCACAACAATTAAAAACATATATCTACTAAAGCGTACATATGATGTCTCCCGAAAATAATTGTGCATATAGTTTTGAAAACCTGACCGGACCAACGGGTTCAACCTGGAACCGAAGTCACCATCGGTTCAGCTAGCCAATAAAAGTAGTCCGAAGATGAACTAGAAAGAACTTGTCGAAACCAATAAAACGGGTGAACCAGGCCTTACTAGTATCAAATTCTTTTTATTTCCTCCGTTTTAATCGTCACATAGTACCGGCCTCTGTAATGCGCGGGTACCATGCTAGTTACTTATAATGCATGTACATATATTTTTAAACCGAAAATGCTTAAAGTTAAGATAATATTAATTGCCTATAATACCATTTAAACTTAAATGCTTATATGACAAGTTTTACTATTTTACTTTCCTGAACACGTAATATTGAATAACCTTTTACATTTACATTTTGATTATTTCACATTTTATGTATAAACATTACTCGATATACTTAACCACAATATAGCAACTATAGATGTTGCTAAAAAATCTCGGATTTTACTTTTTTTCTCGATTCATGGCACCAGTCTCGTACCGTGTATTGAGAGTCGATATCGTTTTAATACAATATCAGTGATAGATACCGGATTCGGGTCCCAATCCTCATCCTACTGTAAAAGGTACCAAATAAAGATGTTAAATTTAGAGAAATATGATTAAAATTTAAAATCGGGAATATGATAAATTAAAATTCTAGGATGAACAAAAGAGTTAAATACATGTTTGGTCCTTATGGTTATGGCCAAATTGCATGTTACGTCCTAGTAAGTTGATAATTACACTAGACGTCCCTATGGTCGACCAAAAGGAGTTGACTGGTCCTTTGACCTTTTTCCATTTAATTAAAGGTTAACAGCAGGGGCATTTTAGTACTTTCACATTCAAGTAAACCATAGGGACCGTTTATGTAATTAAATATTTCTTTTTTAGTTTTTTTTCTTAACTTTTGTTTAATTTATTATTATTTTTTTCATACCATCATGCCAAATACAGAACACGCATTCATAAAGTCGCAATAGATTCTATTGGATAAACATTCATTATACTCCTATAATTTATGAACCATCTACAATTCCACATAGACATCTTTAACTGAGAAATTTAGTCCTCAAAACAACAGAAAACAACAACCTCATGACAGAACATAAGTATCACATGCGATCAATATTTTTAAGTCTCGATAACGACAAAGGCTTGAATAAGAGACTGTGCAGCATACCCCGATTCACTAGTTTCTTTCTAGCTAATTCTAGGATACACCGATTTATCTACACCAACGATGGTTCCGACCACCGTAACCCCAATTCTAAACACCTCTGTCTGTTGGAACATGGTAGTTGGTTCCGCATTTTATACGTTAAAAATATGTGAGCCTATTGGGGGGCACACACGTTCAAAATACGAAGAGGAAATACATTTAAACAATCGTTAGTTAACGTTGTTTTTAATAACTGACCTAATAAACATTTAAATAATAAACCAAGGGACTAAATTGGACAAAACTCGAACCCTAGGGGGTGCTTTATTGTAACCGGTCCCTATAGGTTTCTGTACTCCTAGCTCGACTATACAAGATCAACAACAAAGGTGTTCGTTAGCTTCACTCCTTGCTCGACGAAGTTAAAAATCCTAACTAGGGTTTTTCTGTTCTTGATTTTCTATTCAACCGAATTCAGTACAAACCCTAAATAGGGCTTACCGATTTTCGGTTATACTCACGAGGGTGCGTTTGGTTATTGATTCAAGACACAAGTTGTTTGGTTCATGGAGATCTAGACTAGCAGTTTGGGCATACTTGATTGACGTGTTTGTGTGAGCAACCGCAGAGGTGGTAATTTAATCACTACTTTGTTTCAAGTTCAAGATCAAAAGGTAAGTAATCGTTTACTTTTATTATGTGTTAATCTATATGCTAAAACTAGATCCATCCGCTGCGTACTCGTGGTTAATGGTTTAACTAGTTATTAAATCCCAACAGTGGCATCACGAGCCACCTCGTTTTAGTAATATGGATTACACGCTGAAAATTAAATTAAACGCCTAGTTACACGCTTAGATTTATTTTTTTTGCTAGATCCGCTACGTTTACTTTCTTTATTTATGTATTCTTGTAAATATGGCAATGATATGCAAATCCTTGCCATAATTAAATAAAGATGTAGATCTAGATCTTGAATATTTATTAAAGGTTAATATAGGTTACAAAGAAAAGTATAATTAACTTGTTAATTTAGTAGATTTGTTTCCTTTTTAATTATGTTTCTAAGGAAAGTGTATCACACTATTTAATAAAAGATCTCAATTTTAAACATGGTAATAATATCGTTTTGTATATGGTGAGTAGATCTTTTAAATATTTAGTTTGCTGTTGTTTCCTTTTTCTGGTCATAAGACCTACTCAATCACTTCTTGTGATGAATATGGTGATCTGGGCACATAGATGAAAACCTAGTGAGGGTCTTATGGTTCTCTAATTGGGGAAGACTTGTATGAGTACTCGGAGACAATACATGTTTACTTGTTTTTATTTAATGTCATCTTTTGTATTCGTATACTTATGTGCATAATTGTTTACTTGATTACTCGTTTACACGCCTAATATGTATGCAATACGGACTAATACTTAGAGAGAAAGATGATGTTAAAACCGGTCTATAAATTACACGCCTAATACATGTTCATTGTGACCTGCTATTTGTTTCATGGAAAACTTGATTTTTGAGAAAATAAATTAGACACTAAACTATGAAACTTGATTTCTTGATTAATTAAAAACTGGAGATTATAAATCCATGAGAAGTACGGCTCACCCACTAGAACAAACTATAAGAGAAGTTTAAGGCGGATCTTCCTAAAGAATTCAGGTTTTTAATAAGCTTCACGCTGACCTATTTCTCCGCTTCTTTGTGCGTTCGATTGGAGTTACCAAGAACCTACGATTACTACAATGTCGTCAATAAAGTTTTTAAAATAAGTGCTACAAAGTTGTTTGCATGCCTCTTTGTACACGCTTTTGACACATTTTTGTGAATACCCTATATGAAAATTTTAAGTCTATGCCAGCTAACTAAGAACACGTGCATTTGGATTGGCCTCTTTGGTCAGACCTTAGGGTCATTTCAACCAATGGCAAAAAAAATTCTCTCTCGTCAGACCTAAGGTTAATTTTTGCAAGTTCTTGTTTTGGTCGACTTAAATTGAGTATGCTTGGTCAGACCTCGGACTCAAGGCATAAGATGAGACAAAACATGTACATGACATTACTATATGATTTACTAAAGTCATGTGTCTTATAAATCTAAGAGTTTCATTTAACAATGCAATTAACGCTCGTCGCTTACCTCTTGCCCTACTTGTTTACTCGTTGGTTAGACCTCCGGTAATAAGTGGGAGGTCAAGTTGGATCTTAGTCTTGTTAGTAATTAATTGGGTAGTTAATTCTTTCAAGAGTTTAATTATCGAAAATACTAAAATTGAACTTTCTATGTACTGATTAATTGTGTTATTGCAACTTAATTCGTAAACGAAAGTTTGTTTTTCTTAGAAGACAAACATAGTCTCTTTTCCTGGTTAGAAGAGTGAGACTTAATCCTATCTCTTCTCATTGGTTGACAAGAATAAGATAAGGTTATAATTGAATTTTTCCTCAATTATATTGAAACTCACTTTCAATCTTTCATTACCCCTTTTTCAGGTTCTGAAATCTTTAAAAGATATATTACTTTGTGTAACTATAGTACATTTTGTCTATAGCTACCAAAATAATGACATCTTGCACTTGTCAAGACGATGTATGAGTTTTAAATGTTAATAAGAGGAATTCTCAATAAACCGCAATGAGTTAAGAAAATTGCTAGAGGTCTTCTAGGTAAATTTTCTAGGACTCATTTCATTCCTTATAGTGCTAAACACCCTTGTGGCTAGGCATACCGATTAAGGAGGAATTGCATGCTAAAATGTTCAAGTTAATGAAAGCATGAATGGCTAGTCCTTCATCTATATAAGTAGAACTTCATATACTTTGTTCAATACCTAAGTACATTGCTACTTGCAGGCATTCTAAGAGAGTAGGAAAGTAAATAAATCACTATTTGCTTTCTACTGGTGATGTAACACTTACAATGTTGACAAATCCATTGGGAGCTTTGCGTTTTATTACTGAAAAGACATTCATGTAATGTTGTCAAATTCAGTGGGAGCTACAAGATTTATCTCCTTGTTAGTTACCCATATTATTTCTAGCTTGCTTTGAAATAATTCATTACTTTCCGAATATGAACAACCACATGTTTAAAGGAAGATTACATTTTATTCTATAAGATAACCAGTTGCCTTTTTGTGTGTTCCTTTTCGAAATGTTATCTTTAGAATAACAATCCACAATTCCGTGTTAAACGTTATGGTTCAAAATCTACTTGTAATATCTATGACACTATCATATTGTTTATACAATCAAGCGTTTGTCATATTGTTTGTCTACATTAGATAATGTTGTACCATACACAAGTGAGAGAAATTTTAAGTGTGTGTAAGAAACAATACATAACAATATGATTATTGGTTTTTCTTGACCGCAAGATAAGAAAGCTAATAATTCTACTAGTACTTAAACAATCAAGATGTTTGTTGCCCTATTACATTCAAATATCAAGATATAGTATGAAGCTACTTCAGCACATTGATTACATGTTCTAGTCAATATAATCATTGTTAACTATATAATCATAATTATAAAGTATTAAACTAACTTGAAATTACTATTGAACTCAAGAGTTTGCGTTCATAATTACTTTAGTTAATATAATTATGTTTGCTTGTTAACGCATAATTATAAAGTCCTTGAATTAATCAATGACTCATAACATAAAGTAAGTAGTAAAATTGTTGCATCTTCTTGTTAACACATGAACATGATGTCCTTGAATTATTCAGTGACTTGTAACATATACTTGACATGTTTTGTTTTCTTGAAACACATGAACATATAGTTATTGTACTATTCAAAGAAATATATGTTATATCATGCACTTGGTTTTATAATACTATGTATTAAATTTGGCTTGACCCAGTTGACAAGTATTTGATCCAAAGATAATTAAGTTATTTAAGGAATTCTGATGTAGTCTCACAATTCCAATACTCATAGAATACCACATTATTATGGTATGTCTAATGTGTTGAAACAAACTATATTCATCTTGTTTGATTTCTGATAACTTTAATTGATCTACCTCCAAAATCTATCAAGGTTAGAAATTTGCGTGTGTCATGGATACACTTAATATAGTTCCAACCTAGAAGGTATTCAAGGCATTTTCTATTTATGGATTGGATGAATCCCATTATGTCTTGATTAAAGTTCTAAAATTTGTTAATATCTTATGAAGCATATTATTAACAAGCTAGAGATGAGAATTATGAAATATGTTTTGTATTTCCCAATTAAGAATAATTTATTGTTGCTTAAATACTAAGTATTTAGAGAATTATTTCTACTTACAAAAGTAAGTGGGAGCATCTATAGATCTTGAAGATATTCAAGAACAAAATACATAACCTTCTGAATTCACTTGCTGATATCATACTAAGGTTAAACATGTAAATATCGAACCAAAGTATAATGTAACTCTCATTCATAAATCCGTAATGATGCCTCATCAATAGAGTGATATTTTAAATCAATGCTGAAGAATATAAGTTAGATGGTCATAGTAAACCTACTAACTAATAAGATGAATTATTACATCTTAAATCTGATAAATGTCTTAAAACTATGAATGACAAGATGCAGTCCTTAAAAGACAATCAATGTTTTGAACTAGATTGATCTTTCACCAAACAATAAAATGTGAGGTTAGAATGAGTTTCTTTTGAAGAAAGGCTCATAAGGACAAGATTGTATACATATTAATGCCTGACTGATGATAAGAGTTTTAATCTTACTCAAGTAATTAACTATGATTAAATCTTTCTTTTCTACACGGATTAATTATATACGATAACTAATTGTCATACATGTTTTCTTGAATCTGAAATATGGAAAATTAAGGATCATAACACTTTCTTTAATGATTACCTTTGCGAGGACGGTGCGTAATCAAAAGGGTTATGAGTCTATATTTAGAATATGGCAATTAAATTTTATAACTCTTTCCTTTATAATTACTTTTGCGAGGACGGTGAGTAATTAAAAAGTGTTACGAGTTTAAAATAATCTTTATAAAGTATACAAGATAAAAGAATCCAAGTGTGGATTAGATCATGCATCTAGGAGCTGAGATCTTAAGTTTAATTATAATATGATTTTTGATTAAATTAAGATAACTCGTGAGTACACCTGACATCAAGTGGGAGCACTATGTTTTATTTTCTAAAATTCATATGTTGTATAACATATTGAAGGTGTCATTCCATCTAAGCTAGATGTTAATCCTTTAGAGTGGAATGAAACTTCACTTGGGAATTCAAGAAATTCAACAAATGATCTTGGAATAAATATTTATTGAAATAAACATATGCGGTGATTAAGTCCAACACAATGCAGTATATCATTGAAGAAATTCTTAAATGATATATTTCACTTGAGATAATTTAATACATGGATGGAAACCTGGTGTTTTAAATAAGGATTCATCATGTATATCTTATATTATGTATGAGACTGGTTGTTACTTTTGCACAAGAGCAAGATGAGCTAACAACAACATTATCTAATTGAGAGTATTTAGATAACAATATCTAATTGAGAGAATTTAGATGACTGTTAATACAAATGTATACGAATTATAAAGCATAGTGTTGTATGTGTGTACTGATGCTAGAGGATTATCAATCCTAGTTAAAGTAGGATTCTATCATTTATGATAAATCTACTAGCTAGATATGCTCAACTAAGAGCATTGTTGCACTACACATTAAAGCATGAGAATACTTTACATTTTAAGAAACTATAAAGATGACTGTCTGAGATAGGTATGTTGTTGACTTCAAATACCTCATAAAAGGTACTGTCACATTTCCATACTATGATACTTGCAATAGTATGTAAATATACATACGACACTCATCATATCATTTAAATTCTTCACAATTTGTGAATTCGAAACAAGTATTCGGAAAGTTTACTCAGATGAGTATTTAGCTGTCTTGTAAAGAAAGAGTTAAGAATGTTGGAAACATTGGACTTCAACTTGCTAATTAGTCTCATGCATATCTGTTTTTAGTATTTGGATAATTGGGATTGAAAGACAATTTTTACTTTCTGATGAATGAAGATACGTGGTATTTGTTATTCATACATATAATAATTGTTATCCTATATTTGCATGTTTAATCCTTGAATGATTTTATCATTCTAAATATGTCCATTGTCGGTTAACAATATGGGAATATTGTTACATAAGGCAAATATGAGTGTTGGTTATATTCTTTAAATATATGGATTGTTCCTGCCAAACTCATGTGTATTCACAAGGGATGCATATTGGATACCCCAACTTTCAGATATTTACTTTTGGATCCTAGTCATGAGTAAGATATCAAAAATGGTTTTATAAGTCATCCTTAGACTTGAGATACAAACACGTTCTGTATGTGTGGATATTACTTTTTAATTATTAGTCAAACGCTATCCTGAATAAGGTAGTTATAAAGGCTATTCTTGAAAGTGATGTGAAGCAGCATCCACAACACTTGTAGTCAATAAAAATGTGTTCCTCAACTTGATAAGTGCCGAATGATACCATGGCGCTTCTCCAAAATTAATCAGATAATTGCATAGCCGTGTCCAAAGGGTAATTCAAGATGATTATTGATTACATTTGGTATATCTGAATTAACTTCTATAACGAGAAACTAAATAGTTAAATTATATGGAATGAGTTAGGATCCATATCCATGGTTTAACGGTATTTGTAACAAAGGGATGATAATAGCAAGTAATACATAACCATTGAGCTGAGATTGTTCTTGAAACTTTATCTCAAGTATTTCTAATTTAAAGGCAATGCGAGTGTTGCTAGACGTTTCCATTGTTAGTATAAATGCAGTCTGCTACTCCAACTCCTAAGTGGGAGTTGTTGGGATATGGTAGTTGGTTCCGCGTTTTATACATTAGAAATACGTGAGCCTATTGGAGGCACACATGTTAAAATACGAAGAGTATGTTTTGCTTTACGAAATACATTTAAATGATCGTTAGTTAACGTTGCTTTTAATAACTGACCTAACGATCATTTAAATAATAAACCAAGGGACTAAATTGGACAAAACCCGAACCCTAGGGGGTGCTTTATTGTTAACGTTTCTAGAAGGGTGTTTTGTTTAATTTTGGAGATAAAGGAAAGAGTTGTTATGTGATTAGGATTTGAGGAATTCTAGTTTATCTAGAACTAGAGTTTGGGTATTATATATACACCAACCCCTAGCCCTCATAATTATTCATTCTACAACCCTAAAACACACATAAATTGGTGCTCTCCCTTCTCTCTAAAACCACGACCGAATTTCCCCATATAGTTCTTCTTTTACCTCAACCAAAATCAACTAAAACCCTTTTAGGGTTTTTGTTTTCTTTTGTCCTCCTAGCTCGACTATACAAGACCAACAAAAAAGGTGTTCATTAGCTTCACTCCTTGTTCGACGAAGTTAAAAACCCTAACTAAGGTTTTTCGGTTCTTGGTTTCTCTATTCAACCGAATTTGGTACAAACCCTAAATAGGGATTACCGATTTTCAGTTATACTCACAAGGGTACGTTTGGTTATTGATTCAAGACACAAGGTGTTTGGTTCGTGGAGATCTAAACTAGCAATATGGGCATACTTGATTGAAATATTTGTGTGAGCAACCGTAGAGGTGGTAATTCAATCACTACTTCGTTTCAAGTTCAAGATCAAGATCCGGTGATAGTTTATTGATTTTTATCATTAAACAGAAGGTTAGTAAATTACTTGTTTAATTTATAATGTGTCAATCTATATGTTAAAACTAGATCCATCCACTGCGCACTCGTAGTTATTGGTTTAACTAGTTATTAAATCCCAACAACACATTCAATCAACAACGACTTGAGGAAGTATTATAGGATATATAGAAATGGTTATCTTTGATGGGTAGGTTGGAATTGTAATCTAACTATTTTTCACACAAATGTGTTATAATCTTTATGTTCTCTAGCAACTTGAACTAACAAAATAATATATTATAAACAAATGATTGAATTGTAATCTAACTATTTTTCATACAAATGTGTTATAATCTTTATGTTCTCTAGCAACTTGAACTAACAAAATAATATATTATAAACAAATGATTGAAAACAGACTTAATTGTAAAAAGAATACTAAATTGATGTATGCATATATAGTTAAATACTTAGATATACCAGATCGAGAACTGAACATGATAGAGATTTTCTGGTTATTGACACGAGAAATTAAGACTAAAGCAAACATTTTAAAGCACAATTATCACCATTAGACACATCACATTATAAAACACTTTGGAGACTGTCATCTTGATTCCCATGACAACTTTAAACTAACTGATGAATCAAAATAGAAAGTGGGCATAAAAGATGCAAGGAGATAGTCTATGTTATGTGATTAAAAAGGAGAAATGATATATCCTCCTACTAGTTATTCCTAATTATATTCCTACCCACAAGATCCCTAACAACTGTTATAACTGATGGTTTAGATGCAGAAAGATAATGAGTAGGGAAAAAATATAAAATATTATTATGTGTGTAGGAGGATATGTAAGAATATAGTGTAGAAGGATATAGAAAATCTCTTAAAAATGATCATGAAACAAGATCATAAGTAATTAAAAGCCACGCCGATTACTACTCATCTTGCTCTCTTGGGTGAACATGTGGAGATACAAGGCTTTGCAGACATATTGGTGCACCGATAAAACCCTGATCGGTTATATTCCCCGCCTTCGCACCATGACACAATTATCTTTCTAACGGGGAGTAATCATGGATTGGTAAGAAGTAGTGTACGTAAACTTTAACCTTTACCTAACATTCATGTGATTGTCTTGCCCTTTTTTATGACTTATTTACATTTTAATCTTTCATTATCCATATGTTTTCAAGAATCAAATTAAAATCACATGCACATAGACATTGTTCCATAATCCCCAAACACATAGCTTTCAAACCGCGCCACCCCAAGCATTAAGGATACCCAAGCCTAGAGATTGGTATAGCGGATCATTATCATGTTGGGGAATTTCCATACAATCCTCTTTGGACAAATAAAAAGAAAGAATTACTTCCTTTTGGGGGCTACATGGATACATAACCTAGTGACACTACAATGCTTCTCCCTTTTAGTGACAAAGCATGTCGTCGCTAAAAGCACAAAGCGTCACTAAAACTTTTAGTGACGACTTGTCGTCGCCAAACCATCGTCGACACATGCCCGTCGCTAAAGGTTTTGGCGATGACATTCAAAGTGTATTAGTTATGACAAGTGGGTCTCGCAAAAACTCTCATACGAGGTGGGTGTTCACATGAACCTAATCGTTGTAGTGTATTATAAGCAAAACCGGGGGAAGATCGTTCTCTAGGGAAATAGTGGGTAGGTTTGAGATGTATGACGATTTGATCTAAAGGCGAGAGGATAATATTTTTTGTATAAATGTTTATTAAGTAAAATTATCGTTGTTTTGAGGAGATTTGTTTGAAACTAATAATTAAACTAAATGCGAGAAATTACAGTGACAAGAAAAGAAAATTTGGTGTAAACTTATATAAAGGAAAAACACATTTATCTATGGCACACTATTCTTTACTAGCAATCTAGTTATTCCCATTCAATTGCCACGCATTGTTTGATGTAATAAGGATATTCGTTAATACTAATTGTGTGTAATCCTATGCACTAGCCTCAGGGCCATCTCATTGATTTCAGTGGCCTTGTGCTATAAATTATACTAGGCCTATTGATATTGAATGCTTATTTTACGTAAATGAAGTTTTAATTGATACGCAAATTATAATAAGGAGCCTAGACGCATTCTGTTAGACTACATAATTTCACGTAGGTTATGATTTATTATTTACCACAATATATAGGAGAATACATAAATGAAACCCTAACGGACCCTAAGCCCACAAACCGGGCTTGGGCCTATTTATCCTCTAATACTCCCCTGCAGTTTGAGCGGAAAAATCACAATAGCTCGGACTGGAGCAGAAAACAAAATACAACATTAAAACAAACAAACAATAAAACAATAACTCTTTTGGTTTTTTTCTGGACAATAAAAAAAATAAACATAATAGACCCAACTTGTATTAGTGGATAGACCATTCAAAATAGTCATGATATCCATAGGCTCATCAAGAGCAGGAACATGTGCAGGAGTCTCAACTGGAATAACAGCTTCTTCAACTGCCATGTTTTAGGTTGAAAAGATATTCTCTCAGACAAAAGCTGATGTTGCTGCTGTGGAAGATTAGATGAAGGCAAGAACAACTAATAAGGTGTGTGAAAATAAAACCCGGCTCATAACCGAAGCACGAACAACAAGATACGATTGTGTGGATTTGTGACCTTAGCACACATCACCAACACAAATCATGATTGTGGAATTATGACCTTAGCACAAATCACCAACATAAATCAGGTTGTGTGGATTTGCGACCTTAGCACAAATCACCAACACAAATCACGATTGTGTGAATTTGTAACCTTAGCACAAATCACCAACACAAATAAAAATAAACAGAGATTGTGTGGATCTGTGGCCTAGCACAAATCACCAACACATATAGAATAAACAGACAAATGTAGGGTTTTATTTTTTGGAACGATGGTATGGCTGATTTATGCAATGTGTAAATAATGAAACAGAGTGGATCGGAAAAAAAAATTATTATATCAAATCTGCTTTTTACTTTGGGTTTTTCTAACATGTGCCCCAGGGGTACATGTTAAGGTGGGGACATCAGGCTGTGTGTCACAGCCTGATTGGCCAGCAGTTATTTGTGGGGCCTGATAATGATTAATAACAATAACTGCTGACCAATCAGGCTGTGACACACAGCATGTGTCCCCACCTTAACATGTGCCCCTGGGGCACATGTTAGAAAAACCCTTTTAAATTTTATGTGAATCAAATCAGAACGTGAAATAGGTGAAATTGGATATGAAAAGTGCCCGGTAAGGAATAGTTTATTGGGATAATAGTAGATGATTGAATTAACTAACACACCACAATGGTAAATATATTAGGATGATTGAAAGTTACAGGAAGGAACTTTGGGAGTGATTAAAGTGTCAACAAAAATTATTTGAGATTAAGGTTTATGAGATGAAACCTGGTATAGCTCCGATACCATGTTAGACTACATAATTATTAAGTTATGATTTATTATTAACCAAAATATATAGGAGATTACATAAATGGAACCCTAACGGACCCTAAGCCCACAAACCGGGCTTGGGCCTATTTATCCTCTTATAAACATGGTTAAAACACAATGTTAGTTTGATAAATTCATAGTTGGTATTCCTAAATCAAATTAGAGTACTTACTAGGAACTAGAAGCTTAAGGATTAACCTTAAATTATATTCACATATTAATTCTTAAATGTTATATAAGAAGATAGAGAGAACAAACTGTCGAAATTAAATGATGAGAACAAACTGTCCAAATTAGTAATTAACCTACATAATTACATATTGGCTTTTATTGGGTTGAAAACTAAAAAACGTATAGACCTTACATGTATATAGTGGACTAGCATCAATTTAAGGCCCTCTAGAATTGGTGGCCCCGTGAGCCCACACGGGCTGCACATGCCCTGACTAGCCTAAGTGAACGACCCTATTCTTTCCTAAGCATCCCAAATAACCAATGCACACTATAAATATCCAAACAATCTAACCACCTAATTCTAAGTGACCAATTAGTCACTTTTAGTTCACGTTTAAGCTAGGCCAAATTCCTAATCAGTTTTATCAACAAGAGACAACAAGAATAATCATTATACTAATAAATTTCATGCAATCTTGGATAAACGCTAAGTAAATTTAGCCTAACATAGCATATGAGAACAAAAAATCAACATAATCAAGCAAATAATGATAAACATAATTAAATAATTAATTGGATAACTTATCTGATTGGTACATATGAGTTCATAGGGTGAAAATCACTAAAAAGCACTCCAAAATAGGTTAGAGTTTCGCTCCCAAAAGTTCTATACCAAATTATGAAAACAATGCAAAACTATTTATACAAAATAGGTCCTCTCGGCGTCAGGTTATTGTTGTGACGTGTCAGCTCACCGACTCAATTAGGGTTTGTTTTCCACCAGATTGTAGTGACTGTGTTAAGTCTTGTTGATGATGACGGATCCATGGTAAATCAATGGGAGGCAGGTGCCCCCATGGCTCATTGAAAAAGT
The DNA here is from genome assembly GCA_026074375.1 of Tanacetum coccineum. Classification (NCBI taxonomy): domain Eukaryota; kingdom Viridiplantae; phylum Streptophyta; class Magnoliopsida; order Asterales; family Asteraceae; genus Tanacetum; species Tanacetum coccineum. The sequence goes on along the minus strand of BQNB010030565.1, from coordinate 7,136 downwards.
TGAGAATTTAGTTTTATTTTTTTATTTTTTTAATTTTGACCTTTTTTCGAAAGTGCCCCCCACTCAAAACTCAAATCCACCCACTCACATACTAAAACCTAACATTCAACACTTTAAAACCCTATAAATCCTTCATCTCTAAGTAACAATACTCGATTTATCATTTTGATCCTAGTTTTTTCTTTCACGTTTTGTTGCTATTGTAATTTTTTTTGCCCCCACAAGCTATTTTCCTGGTTCCATTACTGGTGATGACATGTGGATTGTGACAATTTTATGAAGGCCATTCAGCCCATTAATCGTCATAAAACACTTCAAAAATCATGTTTCTGGGCACTTTGGATGACAGTGTGAGACCTGACGGTAACAAACTTAAAACTTGGTCTTTTCTTTCATTTTTCGTTCAAATGACCTCAAGTCTTGTACGTTTTCAGCAAATTCATTCCCAAAGACCTAAAAATTATAAAGAAAAAGATATAAGGCATTAAATGATACAATGCACATGATTTTAGAGGCAAATGACTCTTAAAAAATGTATGATTTTGCACCTTATCAAAGGTTCTCACATTGTCCCAAACTCTATCAAAAATGTAGTCTTGATCCTCCGCTTGGTGCAGTCCATGAAAAGAGTATTTGCTGGTTAGTCTTCCATCAAAAGAGTATTTTCCTTTTAGCATTCATCATGATACGCTAACGTTCATCGGTTAATATTCATCACGATATGTTAACATTCATCGTTGGTTGCTCAGGAACCACATTGTAAGAAAGAGAATGAAATGGTTGAAAATGTTGTTAATCAATAAAATCTTATCAGAATAAGGATCTAAAACATGAATCCTCAATAAGAACTTATCAAAAGTTTTGTTTGATCTTGAGTTTCAATTTTTAGCAACAATTTTTAGACGTAGTAAAGATTTTGTTGTATATTATACGTTAAAATTCGTTAGTTAACATTCATCACGATAAGTTAATATTCATCATTTAAA